>BQNB010030121.1:0-55150 GCA_026074375.1 Tanacetum coccineum
GGTTCGATTTGGGAACTTTTCAAGTTCACCGGAACTTATTTATGGTAATACCTCAATTGAAGGTATTATATGTTGGTGTTCTTTTACTAACTTTGTTTATTTTTTTATTTTTTTAAGGACAATTTTTTATATTTTTGATTTTTTTTATATGATAGCTATACTAAAAAGAAAAGAAAATTATTTTTTTTACTTTTTATATTTTATGATTTTTTTGGACTTTTTGAAATTTTTTAACAAAAATGAAACTTTCGAGGACGAAAGGATCTTCAAATCTTATCAACAAACACAAAACGAGAGATTCGTTAACTCAAATCCCCGGCAGCGGCGCCAAAAATTTGATACGCACAATAATATATACTAATATAATATCACAAGAGAAATTAAGAAAATTCCCTAAGGAAAATTCACTCTTAAAATATATAATATGCGTATGTTTTCCGGAAAGTATGATTTCCCGGGTCGTTTTCCCAACGATTTGAGAAATTGAAACCTCGCTTGATATTGGATACTGATTTGAATGGGTTCGAAGATTGATTGGGTTTTCTATAACTACTAATTAAAAACAAGCAATTAAAAACAATTAAAGCACAAAATCAATTAATTGGACAAATAAAATGCGACTAATAAGCAGGTATACTAAATTTAACTCCTAAAAATTCTAACTAAATTTCTAAACCTAAGATAGGACAAAAGAAAATTTTAAGAAAAAGAAAAAAAAATTTGATTATTTTTGAATTTATTATGATTTAAAAACTAATTTAATCTAATTAAATCCTAAAAAATAGCAAATTAAATACTAAAATTAAGTACTAAAAATTTAGAAAAACGATTTTTAAACTTAGAAAAGTCTAAAATAATATAAAAACTCAGAAAACTATTTTTAACTATTTTTAAAATTAAAATCCTATTTTTAAAATTAAAAATAAAAGCTCAAAAATGAAAATTAAAATCTAAAAGGTGTAAAAATGATTTTACTGAATGTAAACCTAAATCTATTTTTTATAAAACTAAAAACTATTTTTTTGTATTTTTATAAAACTTTTTTCTATTTTTTATTGATTTTTTTAAGATTTTAACTTTCGAAAAACTATTAAAAATAAACTAATCGATGGAAAATTACGAAAAATTCAGGAAAAATCTATGATGCAACGAAGATTACTAGAAAAATAAAAGTCAAAACTCAGCTTATCAAATAAGCTGAGAAAAGGGCTTATAAGGCTACGGCTTATTGAAAACTAGTAAAAGGAAAACGTGTATAAAGATTAAAAAAAGGAAGTTGACGTATAAGCTATTTATCAGAATGGTAAAGAGTATGTGTTGTGTGTGGGAGGTCGTGGGTTCGAGGCAGGCAAAACCCTAACTTTTTGCACTTTTTTATTTTTTGCTTTTTATAAAAACTAATTATTAGGACTTAAAGAGGACTTATTTTTGAGCACTTTTTGTGAAGACAACTTAAGCTGAAAATCAATTTTAAGCTTAAAAAGAGCTTATGAAAGCTGCTGAATCAGTAGCTAAGCTTTTGAGCTAGAAAATCTTTGTTGACACTTAAAAGCTTGTACAACCCTCAATATAAGCTCAAATTTAAAACTGAGAAATGACTTATGAAGCTTATGATGCCTACTATCTAGGAATGAAAAGTAATTTAAGCTAGAACCACATTAAGCTAATTGAAATTGAAGGAAAACTATTAAACTCAGGTTTTTACTCAATAAGCTCAAAATTAAGAAAGCAAAAAAACTATATGAAGCAAAAACAGAAGATGATCAATAGACTAAACAATCCACTACTAAGCAATGAATTCAATCATTTAAAATGCTTACTAAACTAAAGTTTCTAAAATTAAAGGTTAATCTAAGTTACTACTGTTTTTGGAATTTTTGAGATTTTTATGAACTTTTAAAAACAAATGCACCTTAAGGAATAAGCTAGAAAACCTGAAGCAAGATTTAATCTAACTTTAACTATATCTAATCTATAAGCTTATGGAATTTTAGACCCTAAATCCTACAATGACTACTTAGATGAAGCTTAAAAAGTCAACAGTAGTAACTGATGTTTACTACTGCTGATGCAATTTGCAAATGCGCTAGAAACAAATGCAGGCCACTAAGGTAGTTACCTCTGCACTTAATACACTCACCAAGAGTGTTTAAACTTAAAGCAAGCAAGATCTAAGCCTTAAGGTCTTGAACAAATTTTCACCAAGTTAAAAAATATGAAAGACTCCCCTGATGCAGGAACAACTAATTAGGCCATAAAATGAATTAAAACTTAAACTCTTGCTGCAAATCTACTTAAAACTTAATCAAAAATGAACATCTAACTATCCAAAGTGAAAGCACTAAGTTTCTTTGACTTTTGATGGTCAAATAACACTAACCCAAACACCCCTTAACTTTTTTTGACAGAATTTAATTAGCCTATGCTTTTAAAATCTAATGATCTAATTCTAATAACCAGATATCTAACAGCTTTTAACAAGCTTAACAAACATTTTTCATTAATCAAATAAGCTATATCTAAGAAGCTAAGCTAAACTACTTATTTTTGGCTTTTTATGGTTTTTATGACAGAAAAGAGATTACTATGATTTATAATACTTAAGCTAAAAACAGTTGAGGAATAAGTACTAAGTAACCATATAAATCACAATTAAGCAATAAGAAAACAAATAAGCACTCTTAATAAGCAAATAAGCAAATCTAGGCTAAATAAGCAATTATTAAACTAAAACTGAAAATTAAAGAGGACTTACAATGAGCCTAGCTAAACAAGGCAAGAAATGCTCTGAGAGCTTATTCAACAGCTCTGGCTTATTAGCAATAAGCCAGTAATGGTCCTTGAGATCTCTTCCATTTCTAGATCTCCTTCCAAAAGCTTAAATCCACAAGTTAAGGTAAATAGATACTTTAGCTAGTTTTAGATATTTTAAGTATGATTAAGACCAATTTAAGCTCAAATCATGAGCTTAGAGACTCATGAGAGCTGTTGAGCTTATAGGAGCTTATTTAGCTTTAGCTTTAAAAATTTAGGACAAATGAAAAAGAGAGAGAGCTTATGAATGTAAAAACTGAATTTCATTAACAAAAGCAACTAATTACATTACTTTAAAAAGAAATTACAAAACATTTACGGAAAATTACATTTGGCTAAAAACGAAATTTTAAGCTACCTAAAAGCTACTAAAAAAACTAGATAGTGTGTGTGTGAGGTGAGAGCCTATGTTATTATGTCAAGCTAAAGCTCTATGTCTGAGTTTTATGCCCACGCTCCAATCATCCAACCATCATTTCATCAATCATTTTGAGGGCTATTGTAAGCCGTTGGATTAAATGTGGATGCTCAAGGATTGCCAAGCTGTCATTCTTATGATGTGACAGCTTGTGTTAGTTTACTGAGTGAATCCAATGCAAATCCCATTCCTTTGTGCTTTCTCAACCTCACGTGCTGTGAATCATGGAGTAAAATGAAAGTGCCCTGATTTGACACATTGACCTGCCATTTCATTGTATACCTCTAGAATTGTTCCCTTATTCTCCCCTCATATTATAAAGCCCTTTGATTTTGACTGTGGGTAAAGATGGGGACGACGGGTGAATAGTAACCATGGCTTCGCGCCTTTTTTAACTATAAAACGGGTAAAAGTTGTTTGAACTTTGGGCGATTGGCAAAATTAGTCCTTGTGGTTGGTTATAAAAGGTGTAGGTGTAAAAGGAAGTTTAGGAAATAGCAAGAATGGCCCTTGGAGTTTAATGAAAAGGATATTGCTAAGAATTGGTGTTTTGGATCCGGGCCAAGGCCAATTTAAGGTTTAGGGACTATTTTGTAACTTTTTGAAACTTGAATGGCTATTTGAAACCTATTTTGGGTCTTTTGTCTTTTGTGGTTGACTTTTTGTTGACAAGATTGACTGGATTTAGACGTGACGATTTGTACTTTTTTCTGGCATTGCTTCCGGGCTTTTTTTTATTTTTATTTGTCAACATTCTTCCGTTTCTTGTGGCCTTGTGTTTGCCCGTTTTTGACGGTTTTCATGTGATTTTTCATATATTCGTACCTGCACACACAGAACACAAAAACAAGTATATTTTTGCCATTTTTCACTGTGTTTTGGGTTTAATTGGGTTATTTTAGGCACAAACGGATATGTGTGTATTTTACCACATATGCAAATTCCCCAAACAAAACGAAATGCGTGTCCTCACACGCCAAAAATCCATGCCTTATAACCAAATACCTTGAAACTTCCCCAAACTAAACCTTTAAAAAGTAGCAAAGATTTTTGTTGAGAGAGCTAAAAGATCACAAGTTATAAAACACCCGATTTCCCATTTTCAAAGATTTTTCTCTTTTTATGATTTTTCTTGATAATTAACTACCTAACTACAACTTATTTGTGTTGACATAATGTATTGTTTTCATTACCTCATTGGTAAACTTTACGGATCAAGAACAAAAGCACAATTAAGTGTCTAAAAGATAACTTCATCATCCCCGATTTTTCACTTTTCCCATGCAAAGCTTAAAACGAAGATCAATAGGTCAATTACAATCAAGACACAAACACTACTCATAAATAATAAATCGTGTGACTTACTTTTCGCTCCGCAAATCCTACTTTTGTATCTCAAGATTTTACTTAAGTCATATACCCGAAGGCTCTTTAAGACTTTTATTTCGATACTTATTAATTCCAAAAATAAAGCGTAACGGTTAAGAACGCAATAATTAGCTCCTAGCCCTTTTCAAAAGATCAAATGTTATCAAGATTAAAGTCCACATCGAGGCAACCAAAATTTGGCTTTTATTAGGCTACTTAAGCAAGGCACCATTCATGTCATATACCCTAAGGCTCTTTAAGACATGAATGGACCAATCTTATTTGCACCATATACCCAAGGGCTCTTTAAGGCACAAAATAAGAATAAAAAATTAAGCAACATTATTAAACCTCAGTCCTTTAGAAGGCTACAACATCGGCCACGCCTCCGACAAGATGTAGCAAACATATTTCGACTTCGGTAACATCCTCGACCTTTTAGAAGGCTGTAACATCGGTTGTGAGCCGGCAAGATGCAGCAAACTTTTATCAGTCTTGGATTATTGAATTCTACTTATCCCATATACCCTTAGGCTCTTTAAGGAATAAGCAAAATTTTTGCTAATGTGATACATATAGTATGCCAAATTAAGTATTCCTGATGTGTACTCATCCTAATCACAAAGGAACTAAAGAAAACTTCTATTAACTAATTATTAACCAAAAAAACCGCACAACCTATTAAAAAACATTTCATAAAAAAGGTGAAACAAGCTAATGGAGAAAAAGCCACAATCAACACTTATGAGCTGAAAAAAACCACTATTCAATGTTAATGTCATGACTTATAAAAAACAACTATCAATTTTCTCATCTTCGCATTTAAAAACTCTAACAAGAGATTTGTCGAATACTTAGCCTATATAAATCCAACCGCATATTAAAAATCACTTAAGATTAGCACAAGTTCTTCATTTACTAACGATACAAGTCTAGCATGTTTAAAGTCATCATTGAGACCTAGCACAAACTATCATCATTAATTGTTATGGGAGAAACTAAACGCTACACTTACGAACGTCATCAAAAATACTTCTATTCTTACCAACGGAAAACCTACATTTTTGTCTTAACACTTTTTTTTACAAATAAGAACTTAAAAATTTAAAATTTTTGCTATTTTTGTGGGAAAACGGGTACGTGAGAACAAAACAATAAGCAGGCAACATCAAATCGATAGATTCCCTCCCCAAACTAAAACGAAACATTGTCCTCAATGTTTAAAGGCGGGTCTCTACGTAAATCTAAGCCGTTTATGAATTATGCAAAGATAAACGTGAATCGATAAGATGAAAGGATATCGGATCTCCCCAAACTAATTTCACACAAAGGATGAGAAGCTCGAGTGAAACGGGATACAACACCGGACACGAGAGGCTTCAGAAATTGTTGGATCAATCCTGCAAAAATCACAACAAACAACAAGAAACAACAAGAAACCAGAAAAGGATAGCACAACACATCACAACACATTATTTAAGAAAATAGAAAGAGAATAGATAACATGTGGTGAACTCCCACAAAAGCGTCTAGTTTTTTGGACACCGAGTAGCAAGCTCGCTCGATCCCTAAGTAATTCTCCTTAGGGAGAGCAATAACTTAGAACACGAAAGTTCCATTGAAACTGCCACCGCTTATGAACGTGACCGATAACCTGGGGTGCAAACACGAGTCTTCCACTCCCGAAGGAGAGAAATGATGAAAGAAAGAGAATGAAGGTCAAATATGAAACAAGGGTGGGAAGGGTGGGTAAAATATCGGCCATAAAATCATAGCGTATAGCAACACCCTAAACACTTTATGGTTAATCAAATATACCCTCTTGCGGGTTCAACAACTTTCTCAACATCCGGTGGTTCCAGGTGCGAGGACGAGGAATTGACGGATCATCTTGGTGGTCAAGGTTAGGTAAATCATTATCTTTATCTTTGGAATCATTATTCTCAGCACCTGGTGGAATTAAATCATCTGGAATAAGGAAAATACCAATCTCTTCTTAAGCAGGCTCACTATCCTCAACGGGGATAGGAGATACGGGAAGAGACTCGATAACTGAACTTTGATTAGCATGAACATTTTCCTGTGATCGTGAAGTTGAAATCTCACAAAGCACTGTCATAAGACTAAGATATTCCCTAAATTCACGATCATCCCTCGAAGGAAGTGTTAAAAGTTCACCGGCGAACTCATGGTGAAGAGGATCACTTCTTGGAGAAAAAGTAATCGAAGATTCATTTTGTTCTACTTCGGAAACGAGATTATGGGAAACATCATCACTTAGCAGATTATCAAGAAAAGTTACGTCTCCTTCTGAATCGAAATAACCTTCCTCAAAGTTAGAAGAAACTTCTATGGCAAGAAAAGCATCGATCTCATCAATATCGTCTTCTGGAGTAAAACACTCAACCTTATCGGATAAAGGTGTTTTGAGTAAAACTGGTTCATCAGAAACGTTGGAATTTTTTATCTCGACATCTTCTTCCATTTCATCAAAAAGAGGATTTATGGTGCTAGATTTGAAATTGTCATCAAATTCAAAAAGAGGATTTGAGTAAACTTGAAAATTCTCTTCATGCAAGTCCTTTTTGAGAATCGAATCATCATTACCCGATGGTAACGAATCAAGAGGAGCAAGTTCATCGGCGAACTTCTCAAAATTATCACTAGTCTTTTCACCGGAGAAGAACTAGGAGAAGGAACATCAAAATAGTAGTGGCACAGCCACTAAACGAATTCATCTTAGAGAAATCGATTACAGAAATGGCCGTGAACAAAATGCGTATCCTTGTTTTTCTTAGATTTATCGGCATAATAAACCAGTTCTTCCTTTCCTACTCTTAAAGTCAAATTTTCCTCGTACAAATCAATGAGAGCTTTTGCGGTGCGAAGGAAAGGTCTTCCTAAAATAATAGGCACTCTCGGATCTGGTTCAAAATTAACCACAACAAAATCAGCAAGAAAAGTGAAACCATCAACTCTAACTACAACATCCTCAGCTATACCCATCGGGTGCGTAACGGAACGGTTAGCAAGCTCGAGTGTCATTCGGGTAGGAGTCAAAGCTTCAAGCCCATGTTGCTTGTAGATAGAATGAGGTAAAAGGTTAATGCTAGCTCCTGAATCGGCTAAAGCACTAGTCCTATTGAGCTCTTGTAAAGCACATGGGATGAGAAATTTTCCTGGATCTTCGAGCTTCTCGGGAACTTTGTTCATGATGATGGCGGAACATTCGGCATTCACGGTCATGATTGCGATTCTCTCAAGCTTCTCCTTTTGTTTCCCTAGCAACGCGCTTAACCAATCGTTGAACTTGGCATGTTCGAACACGAGCATCTATTCATCCAATCATCTATACGGAGTTGCTTGAACATCTCAAGAACCTACTATGTTGAGCACATTTGGTTTATCGTTCCTCACTCACTTTTTCATCCTCATCGGGGTATTGAAGTTTAGATGGATACGAGGAATTCGGTCTTGAGAATAAAGATCTTGAATTTCAACCATTAACTGTTTTCTTGCTTTTTGGTTTGGATAACAATGAAAATTAAATCTTCTTTTCCGGAGGTGGACATGTGTGGTATTTTCTAACTTGTATTTTGCCTATTTCCGTTGACGCTCCAGTTTTGTTCGGTTACCTTTTTGAGGATTTGAAACAACGGAGTAGTAGGAACAAGAGAGTCGAAGGTTTTTCCAAGTTTTACCAGCTTTCTATGTGGAGATAGCATAACATGCTTTACGAGGGGTTAGTTACGTTGAACTTGGATGTAGTTCCCGATCTTGAATAGAGGCGAATCTTTGAAATTATATACAAAGATTTGTCAACAACTCGTAACATTAGCCAATTGATTCGCAAATTTTAACCTTGATTAAGAACATTCTTTCAACACCGTAAAAAAAAAGTGATCGTTGCCTTGACGTAGATTTTCAAAATCTGTTTTTCGAAAACCTTGGATTTGGCGTAGGAGCCTGCTAAGGTGGAACTTGATAAACGTGGTTGATTGGTTTGGTGATGAAAAAACTTGACCTGATTGTTTTGATGCATTTTGGTTTGAAATTGTCTTCCACGGTTTGATTTGAATTGAAATTGTTTCCTTGATATCGGTTTTGGTTTCCTTGGTTGTTTTGAACATTTGGTTATTGAGAACCCGGTGGTCTCATTGGTTTGCCAACATTAGGAGGATCTTTGAACAAAATTTCAAACGGCGGCGGTTTTGTTTGGAATTGATGAATATTATCATGAAAAAACAGGGAAATCGTTCCTCAGTTACGAGACAAATTGTTGAAATTATGGTTTAAACCACATTGACACAAACGTTCCTCTGACGGCTTTGACGGTAGCAGGAGTCGTAGCATTCCTTTTCACTAACCATATCACCTCACCACACTTTTTCTCTAAACGGCTCATTCGAATATTCATTTTGTCTTCAAGTAAGGCGGCCATTTGTTGAATCTCGAAAGAATTATTAGAAGGTGAAGAAGTAGAAGACGGAGCATTCGTAATCGCTCTTGAATCATTTGGACGACTTCTTGAGTAACGCACTTTTGATTTACTTTCGATTATGGCTAAACCTTCTCGAGGCATCTTATCTAGAAAATTGCCACCCGCGGCGGAATCTAAGGCATCTTGATCCATATGTAAATCAAGAATTGTAAAATGTATCAAGTTGATGTAATTCTGAGAAACCATGGTGAATGACATTGACAAAAGACCTTTAAACGTTCCCATGCTTCGTTGAAAGGTTTTGTTTTTTTTGAGTAAAAAGAATGTGATTTCATTCCGAAGGTAGTTTTTTTCGAAGGTGGGACGAATGAATATGAATTTTTTAAACAAGGTCATCCCATGTGAGAATTGATCTAGGAGGTTCCTTATCTAGCCAATCTCGGGCTTCACCGTCTAGAGAAAAAGGAAAAAGCAAAAGCTTTATCGAAGTGTTCGGAACTTCAGGATGTCTAAACGTTGAAGTGACTTTGTTGAAAAATCAAAGGTGATTATGAGGGCATGATCTAACACGTTGAACTTATTCCATTGCACAGAATGATCAAAGGTTGTTTAAGCTCAAAATTATTTGCATTAATCGGTGGAACAACATTGCAACGTTAATATCCCTCGATGGGAGCTTGTAGCATTTGGGCCATGGTACAATTGTCGGCCATTGGAAACTCGGGTTCCTCAACAATAACCGTTGTTAATTGTTGTTGTCGACGATTTCGATTACGAGCTTGAGATCGAGTGCGCATGCACTAAAAATAAAGAAATTAAAAAGCAAATAAAAATTACACTAATATTTTTTTTAGCAATTTATTTTAAACGGATAACTGGCAGACACTTAAAACCAAATAATCAACTTACTCACGTAAACTCTCAAAAATTGCTTTTCAAGTTGAGCCGAACTTTCGTAAGTGACACAAATGGCAAGTGTTTAATCCTTTGTTTCGATTTGGGAACATTTCAGTTCACCGGAACTTATTTTATGATAATAACTCAATTGAAGTTATTATATGTTGGTGTTCGTTTACCAACTTTGTGTATTTTATTTATTTTTTAAAGGACAATTTTTTTATATTTTTGATTTTTATATGTTTTTATGATAATTATACTAAAAAGAAAAAGAAAATATTTTTTACTTTTTATATATCTTTTTATTTTTTTGGATTTTTGATATATTTAACAAAAATGAAACTTTCGAGGACGAAAAGATCTTCAAACCAAATCAACAAACGTAAACGGCGGAATCTTTAACACAAGTCCCCGGCAGCGGCGCCAAAAATTTGATACGCTTAAAAAATATATTTTTTTTTTTGATTATTTTTGAATTTTTTTTAATTTAAATCTATTTTAATCTAATTAAATCTTAAAAAATAGAAAATTAAGTACTAAAAATTTAGAAAAATGATTTTTAAACATAGAAAAGTCTAAAATAACATAAAAACTCAGAAAACTATTTTTAACTATTTTTAAAATTAAAATCCTATTTTTAAAATTAAAAATAAAAGCTCAAAAATGAAAATTAAAATCTAAAAGGTGACAAATGATTTTACTGAATGTAAACCTAAAGCTATTTTTTATAAAACTAAAAACTATTTTTTGTATTTTTATAAAACTTTTTTCTATTTTTTTTTAAGATTTTAACATTCGAAAAACTATTAAAAATAAACTAATCGATGAAAAATTACGAAAAATTCAGGAAAAATCTATGATGCAACGAAGATTACTAGAAAAATAAAAGTCAAAACTCAGCTTATCAAATAAGCTGAGAAAAGGGCTTATAAGGCTACGGCTTATTAAAAAACTAGTAAAAGGAAAACGTGTATAAAGATTAAAAAGAAAGGAAGGTTGACGGATAAGCTATTGTAGTATGATGGTAAAGAGTGTGTGTTGTGTGTGGGAGGTCGTGGGTTCGAGGCAGGCAAAACCCCAACTTTTTGCACTTTTTTATTTTTTGCTTTTTATAAAAACTAATTATTAGGACTTAAAGAGGACTTATTTTTGAGCACTTTTTGTGAGGACAACTTAAGCTGAAAATCAATTTTAAGCTCAAAAAGAGCTTATAAGCTGCTAAAAAAAAAAAAAAAAAAAAAAAAAAAAAAAAAAAAAAAAAGAAAAGACTCATTAGCAAGCGTTTGAGTCTAGAAATCTTTGTTGACCAATAAAAGCTTGTACAACCCTCACGTAAAAGCTCAAATTTAAAACTGAGAAATGACATTAGGAATCTTATTGATAGCCTACTATCTAGGAATGAAAAGTAATTTAAGCTAGAACCACATTAAGCTAATTGAAATTGAAGGAAAACTATTAAACTCAGGTTTTTACTCAATAAGCTCAACACAAACGGATACTTATGCAAATAAGCTCTACACCTACTTAAAGCTTACCTTAAATACTACTTAAAAAATCTTTTTAAAATCATTTTGAAATTCTTTTGCTTAAAGAAAAGGCTATTGAAAAAGGCTGTCTACTCTTTTTTTTTTTAAACTTAATGAAAATGACAATAAGCAAAATTGACAGCTAAAAACAGTTAATCACATAAGCAAACTACTCTAAATTAAGCTTAAACAAATTTAGTTCTAACTTAAATATACTTGTGCACTGATTTTCAAAACCTAAAAACTACTTATACTAGCTTAAATGAAGCTTAAAAGGTCAGTAGTAGTAACTGAAGTTACTACTACTGATGCAATTGACAAAGCACAAAAAACCAAAGCAGGTTTCCTTAAGGGAAAGTCCTACAATAGACAAACTCAATAAGAGTGTTTGAACTCTAAACAAGCAAAACCCAAGCCTAGGAAGGCTTGGATCAATTTTTTCACAAGTGAAACAACAAGGGAAATTCCCCTGGTGCTGAAACAAGTAAATTAAGCTCTAACTTTTTGAAAGTTGTAATCTAACTTTTGAAAATGGTTTTCCTAATTATTAAAAGTGAAAATGAAACTGACTCAATTAAAATGGAAAACTTACTTTGACTTTTGGTGGTCAAAAAAGGCTAAACCAAATACTCCTTTATTTCACTTGACAGATTTGAGCTAAAGCTTAAAATGAGAATCCACTTAACAACGCATTAATACCAGATAACTAACAGCTTATAACAAACTATTTAAACATGAATCTATAATCTATTAAGCTAGAAATTGAAATCTACAAACTAAACTAGATATTTTTTGTTTTTTATTGATTTTTATAACAGAAAAGAGATTACTATGATCTATAACACTTAAGCTAAAAACAGTTGATGAATAAGTACTAAGTAACCATATAAATCACAAATAAGGAATAAGAAAACAGATAAGGACTATTAATAAGCAAACAAGCAAATCTAAGCTAAATAAGCAATTATTAAACTAAAACTTAAAATTAAAGAAGACTTACTTTGACCCTAGCTAAACAAGGCTTAAACTGCTATTAAAGCTTTGCTACAAGCTCTGGCTTATTTAAAATAAGCCAGTATAAGTTCTTGGGAGTTCATCCATTGTTAACTCCCCTTCCTTAACTCAAAAGTCCAAATTGCAAAGGTAATTACTGATTTTAATAGGTTTAAGTAATTTGTTAACTAATTTAAGCTCTATTTCAGCTTAGAGATTGAAAGAGCTTATAATGAGCTTATGAGAGCTTTTGGATAGTAGCTTAACATTTAAGACAAATGACTTTAGCTTTTAAATGAAAAGAGAGAGCTTATAACACAATAAAAACTATATTTCATTAACTAAGAAATACTGATTACATTACTTTAAAGGAAATTACAAATCATTTTAAAAAAAATACATTAAGCTAAGAGAAAATTTAAGCTACCTAAAATCTACCTAAAAAAAACTAGATGTGTATGTGAGTATGAGGTGTGTGTATTTATAGCACTCCTCTGAAGCTTCTAGGCCTTGCTTGATGCCCACGCTCCAATCAATCATAGCCAATCATTTTCCCAATCATTGGAGGAGTGATTACATCTGTTGGATCACTAAATGACCTCACACGGATTGCCAAGCTGGCAATCCGTTTGAGGCTCACTTGTGCTTGTTGTGTGAGTACAATTAGTGCAAATTCTCTTTCCTTGGTGTGTTACTTTCATGTCCAGTGTGGCATTGGGTTTCCACCAATGAGAATGCTTGAATGACGTTTATCCCTGCCATGGTGTACTTGAACCCTTGAATTATCATTCTTGACCCTTAATTATAAAAAGCCCTTTGATTTGACCCCTAGGTAAATCGGTGAAGACGGTGAACAGTGAAAATGACTTTTCGCGCGTTTTTACTTATAAGGGTGTTTGTTTGACTTTGTTTGACCCGGGGGTAAAAAGGGGTAGAGGTTTGGGGCTTTGGCAAGATTAGTCCTTGTGTTTGGTTTATAAAAGAGTGAGGTATAAAAGTACTTTCGTAATTGATAGAAATGGTCCTTGTGGCTTTATAAAAGGGTATTGGGCTTATGATTTTGGGCTTATGGATCTAGGTATGGCCTATTTAGGTTTAGGTACCATTTGTGTGATTTTTGAAACTTGAGGGACTATTTGGGTAACATTTGGGTTTTTGTCTTCTAGTTGTTGACTTATAATTGACCTATAGTTGACTGAAGTTGACTTTCTTTGACTTTGGCTTTGAATCTTTGGCTCTCTTGTACTCTTCTGTTTCTCGAGCCCGTGTTTGCCCATTTTTGACGGTTTTCTTGTGATTTTTGTCTTATCCGTACCTGCACACACAAAACACAAAAACAAGCATATCTTTACCAATTTTAGTTTGTTTTGGGTTTAATTGGGCTATTTTAGATAATAACGGATATGTGTATTTCACACAAATCACTACTTGAAGCTACATGTTTTATATCTTTGAGTTTCCCATATTTGTTACTACTTGATTGTGTTTGCTTATCTGGTGTTGTTGATATGTATTTCCTTGGAGGCACTACTTTAGTGGAGATTATCCTACTTAAAGGGCATGTATTTCTAACTATAGTGAAGGTTCATACTGTAGGTTTCCAGATATATTCAACCTTAGTGTAAACTTTACCAGTAGGTTTCCACATTTCCTTCTTTTTGCACTTAGCTGATCTAGATTTTACAGACTTAGATTTGACACGAGCATTCACATCATTAAGATAATCACTAACACAAAGACCATGAATAGCATCAAACATAAATTCATGGCAGGTTGCACAAATAAGTTTAGAATTCACATTCAACACAGAACGCTTAACATTTGCATTACATACTTCCTTAGAAACACGATTCGTATTATTCAAACTAGACTTAGAAATCCTAGGTTGGTCTTCTACTTTATTTGTCTTCTTTTTACTACTTGAAGTTTGTGTGATCCTATCTTTCTTTGTATTGCTCCTAGGCTTTGATCCGCTAGCTTCTGTAGAACTGCTTACTCCTATAGAAGGTGACATAGAATTGTTAGTGGTCTATTTTTCCTGTGGTTGTACCTATTTTTGTGTTTTATCAACCTAACTTTCCTATCCCTGTTGATTGGTGTAACAGCAACTAACTTCTTACTTACAAGTTTCAAACTAGGACATGTAGCACTAACATAAACAAGCAATTCCTAAATCTGTGTAATAAACTTACAGGCAGAGTCTAGGTCACTATCTAATGGCCTTAGTTCTCTAGCGTGTTTGACGATTTTACAAAGTATATCAGCATTTTCTTGTGTGTGTTTAAGATAGTCTACATGTGTATTCATATTATGCTTTACCAGAGGGGAAAAGGGGTTATAAATCTAATTTATACACTTTTGAAGTAACCACATTCGAATTATGCAAATTCTAAACACTTTCAACCACATTCTTTCCTTTAATATTCACAATGTGTTCCTTCAGCTTCTCAATCGAGACATTCTTTGCTTTTAACTGAGCTTGCAACTCATTTACTAAGAAAAATTCCTTAAATTTAGGAGCATCTTGATAATGAGATGGTCTGTTAGTTTGAAAACTTTCTTGTTTTGTTGCAATTTAATTTCAAGAGAAATACACTGATTTTCAAGTCATGAACATCGTTTTAAAAGTTCATTGTAAATAGCCTTTTCATTCATGTCATGCTTTTTAGCAAGCTCAGACTTAAGCACTAAAGTCTCATTGTATTCATCTACAAAACTCTATTGCATGCTTTTATTATCCTTAATGGCAACTAAAGAATTAACAGCAGTATGCACAAGATCTTAAGATATAAGAAGCTCTTTTAAACGACCATTTTCACGCTTTAACACTTCTAATGCAGAATTATCATGTTCAAGAGAATTATTATCCGCAGGTAACACATTATCAGAATGATCATTAGCATGCATTACAGTATTCATTACATCTTGATAGATAATATGCTCTAAAAATGATCATTATCAAGGCTTAATTCCTTTTTCTTAATCTCAAAATACTTCTTATCTACAGAACATTTGGCAACCTTGGTTTCTATTTAATTAAAAACAGCTTTCATTTCTTTGAGTTTTTTGTAAAGACCGTGTTCAAATAGCTGAAAATATTCTTTCAAAGTTTGAGCAAAAGGTTTGACATCTTTTTCAAAATCCCCTTTTATATGCTCAACCCCCCAAGATTCTATTCTATTGCCAATTATTTTGGTATGAAAAGTTAGAGTTTCATCAAACTTATTAACATGCTCTTTCATTTTGTGAAAACTATCTTTTACCAAACTGATTTATAGAAGTTCATGAAGAATTTCTTTCTTTAAAACTGGTTCGGATGGAATGGGTGGTTTTTTAGAAACGAGGTTTGAAATAGGTAACCAATATGCCTGTTCTATAGACAGTTGTTTCTGAGTCACAAAATTCTTAACAAAATGCTCAAATAGTTTATTTAAAGCCACATAATCAACGGGGGCAATATTAACTTTCTTTTCTTTTAAGCTTGAATCATTTTGTTTAGCTAGCATTTTTAACCTACTATCTTTAGCTAATTCTAAGGTTTTCTCAGTATCAGTTATAGACAAACCATCATGTGTCTTAACAATAGTATGACCATCATATAAAGCAGGTACTTTTCTTCGAGCTTGAGAGAGATAAAAAGGATTTTGATAACCAAGTGCTATTTTGTGACTTTCATCATAAAAAGCTTGAGGTTTTGTTAACATATGCATCATTTGCGTTGACTGACCCATTTTCTAAACCAAATTGTATAAAGCTTTGTTTTTTTTTTTGTAAATCAATGACTTCATCTAGATATTTATCTTCCTTTTGCTTAGACTCCTTTTTTAAACATTCAAGTGTTGTTGATAAAGTCTTATGACTTTTAACAGTTGCATTGAGTTGTAGTTTTAATGAGTGTATTTGTGTTTCAAAATCCACAACCTTTGCATTTCTGTCAACAATAACCTTTCTTAATTGACCATCAATATACTCTTCTCTATCATTTAAATCAAGCTTTTGTCTTTGTTCAGAGATAGTTTTACTTGTTCTTTATATCTTTCAAGCTCGGCAGTTAAGGTCTCATTTACAATTAAATTTTCCTGCTGTACTTTATTACATTTTGCAACTTGACTAGACATTTCTTCAATGACATACATTAATAGTTCATCTTGTTGTGTAGGAGAAATCATGTCTTGAACAACCAGATTTTCAATTTCTTTCAAATATTTTTCATAAGAAATGATATTACTATCACTTCTTATGTCAAACTCTTAGTCATTATCAAAAGATGGTTGTTCAGAACACTGTGTCTCTTGCACACTTTGATAACTTATATCATTTTCTATGTTTGTGTCATAAATGGTACATCTAAAAGAACATTTGAGTCATAGGAACAAAGATTGGCCATGAGAACTGCCTTAGCCGAGGGTACATCATCACAATCAAAATTAAAAGCATCAAGATCATCAGTGTGGAAACCATTCGATCATTTAAGCTCAGTTTTATTAGAACTTTAATATAGGATGAACAATAACAAAGAACAATAGAATGCACAGCGGAATAAACATTAAGAACATTCTTTATTATTGCCTAACAAGTTTCATCATCATCTTTATACAATGACTACTACAAGCCCCAATCTTACCTGATCAATGATAAGACGGTTACATGAGCATGATCAAACTAATGATCCTGGGGCTACACCCTACATGCTAACATCTACATCTTCCCATAGGACGTATAAACCCACACATATACGTTTTACACCTTTGGTGCATACACACACACTTTTTGGCACACCTAAAACTATATCCAGGGATCTCTTTATATAGTAGAGTCCATCTAGATTTACAAGGGAAAACATAATTGTATAAGGAAACTAAATCTTTTAATTCTTTAATAAACTTCATCTTTATCTTTAAGAATCATATCTTTTGAAATCTTTTATCTTTTGTAGAATATCCTCCACCAGCTTGTAGAATTCCATAATGCTAGATTTAGTCCTTATGTTTTATTCTTGTTTTGTCTTATCAACTCAAATATAATTCCCAACAATCTTCCCCTAGTTGATAATGACAAAACCATATAAGCACGAACTTCCCCTAAAGTTAATATACGAATGAAAACTTCCCCTTAAGCTACCAAGGATCTATAAGTTGCAAATCATCAAATCTTCTTCCCCTGTTTGTCAACATTAATTAAGGGACTAAAGTATGCAACTTTGATCTTTACAACTACGAACCAATATTACACTTCTAATCCAAGTATTCCAATGACCCAAATTGCCCTCCATTACGCACCTTAAGAAAAATGAACTTGAGCAGTAGAAACTTACACTAGCATTAGTAACAAAGACTAGCAGGAGTAAAAACCTTCACCTTAATGTCGCATGTAAATGGTTAAACATTTTAACAATAAGCTTCCCTTGAAACCTATATGTTAACCATTTCTTGAGTCTTCAATTCTGTAGGCTCTTTGTAATGATTACTAATGAAGAAAACTAAGTATAACGAACTTGATGCTGAAGTAGAACAACCCAAACTTATGTCTTATGTCTTGTACTATCCACGTGACGTCAAACATAAATAAATCTATGAAATATAAGTAGACCGCAACCTCTTGACAAAAATCCTCATCTTCTATGAGACACATAACCAAAGTGATAGCAAATGTGAGCATTGAGCACCATAAGAAAATTCACACACCTTTGCTAGATTTGTCAAGTATTTGTCACATCGTTTCTAAGCATGAACAAGTTTCCTCCAAATGTTGTAAGCCATTTGAGATATGATAAAACATAAACCTGTGAAACTCCACTTAAACTTCAAATAAGTGATAAATAATAATCTTCATAATCAATTAAACCAATAAAATACGAGCCTTTAAACTTTTAAGAACATTAAAACCAAAAACCAAAATCTTCTGTGTCTTAAATCGAAGCTTCTGTTCTATCCGAGATCCAAACCATGTGTGTGACACAACTAGCAGTTGAAACTGCTCCAATAACGGTATTAACTTTAGACCACAATGCTAGTAGTACAAACTCTTATTACTACTGTTCTTCTTAAAACTGGCAGCACTAACCTTATGAAGCAGTACTAAATCTTAGTATCGTCTTGGTAGCACAAATGATCAACTAGCAGTATTAATGTGTATTCAAGCAGTATTAACTGCTTTTAAACACCTTAGCAGTAGTAATACCAAACCAGCAACACAAATTATGGACGAGCAGCACTAATAAAACCATCAAGCAGTATTAACCTGTAACCACTGTTTAAGGATACCTTTTTATTTTTTTAAGTATCCAGACGACACTTTTTAGTGTCACAAAGCTATCACGAATCCGTCACAAATTAGCATTCTCCTTCCTCCCATGGCTTTTTGTGACACTTTAAGTGTCACTAATCTGTTACTAGGCTGTCACTAATTTGCATCCTCTTTAGCAGTACAAACTTGTAACGAGCAACACTAAGCACACAATCAACAAATAACATAGCCTGATCATACGCATACACTTATGTTCGAACATGATCCAATATTATAATTAAGCAAATATGGATCAAACATTACTCCTGCTGTTTCATTCTTAACCTTTATAATAGAACACACTTGCTGCTTGAATGCTTCTTTCCTTCATAACACACGATCATTTATATATATATAAATCCCACAATAACTATGAACTAGTAACAACATCAACTAAACCATGATAACACAATTTTTGCTTGAACATAATTATGGTTTTACAAACCCTAATAGCACCGAATTTGACCTGTAAACCAAAAGCATAAACTTGTACCTTCTTTTCTTCATAGATTCGCTAATAAATCACCTTGTGATCCAAGATATCACGAGCCACGAGGCTCCAATACGAATTGTGGAGTCTGAGAGAACTTCTAAGATCGTTTATAGCTCAGATTATTTAGATCTTTATATCTAGGATTAACAATAACAATGATAACAATATGCATAACGGAATATAATCAAAGAACAATGTTATTAAACAAGGTTTTGCATTCATACATTTCCACCAAGCCTCAAATCTATATGACCAATATAGATCGTGTTACCACCTGTAACAAGGATCAAGTTACCTTGACCTGAGCTACACCACACAAACTAATGTCAAATCCATAAAAGACACAACACACTTTTTCTATTCTGTTATTATAAGAACCTATGACCTGATATCTTTTTATATACTAGAGATATTTAGGTTTACAAAGGGATAAACATTAGACAACAAAATCTTTTAAATATTTAACTTGATCTTCTGTTATCTTCTATCTTCTTAAGGAGATCTTCCAAAATCTTCATATTTCTCCTACATCTTGTAGAATTCTTTAATGACGATTTTTATCCTTTTGTTTCATTACTTGTTTCTTTTGTCTCATCAAATCTATAATTCCCAACATGATAGTTTTAACTCCAATTATTTTCCCGTCGGCTAGCTCGACATCATAATCATGGTCTAGTGTATTTGGGACGATGTCAATTAGGGAACTAAATGCAGTAGACACAAAACTCCTATCGGCACCAGTATTAAATAGGATAGAAGCATAGCGGTTATTTAGGAGGAACGTACCCGTAACAACATTGGCATCCGAGTTTTTCCCTACATTCCCCACTGCATAAGCCCTTGCTGTCACATCCCGCCAAGGCGGAAACGTGAGGTGTAACGAGAAAGGATATCATCACAACACAATGGCGTCTATATAGAGAATTCTATATGCAATAAATAAGCAAAGTATAGACACAAAGTGTCATAACAATACCCATAAAACTAACCAAAACCAAAAGGCGTCTTTATTGATGAAACAAAAGTTCTCGCCAATAGAAAGACATGCAACAATTATCCATAATCCAAACAATGCAATATTCAAGACGATAAAGCAATAAACTCCATGACATCCTATGGTCTCTTTCTAGCCACTTCTCTCTATCTTATTCCCATGATGTTCACCTGAAAATGATGCTTAAACGTCAACATAATGTTGGTGAGAGTCATAGGTTTAAGACACATATAAAACTTTCATACAATTGTTGCGATTACTAAAACAATTCATAACAACCATACGTGTCTCGCAGTCCACATATACATCACATCACTCACAACAGGGTCATGGGTAGCTCACTATCCTCCGATCAGAACACAAAGTCAGTAGGTATTATTTCAACCCTTCAGTTGGATTTGATTGAGTAGTAAACACCACTCTCCAACCGAACTCATATACCTTAAAACAACTCCAATTGATCACAAAGCCATGGAGCGTACCACATAAACGACTCCAATTGATCACAAAGCCATAGAGCGTATCACCTCCCAATCAATAACCATATAACACTAACTAATTAAAATAAAGAAGATGACATACTCACAGCAACAAAAAACATTTAAACCTCATAGCATCATTTTCCACATTTTCACCCCAAGAAACTTAAGAATAAGGGGCTATGAAACTCACCCTGAATGCAAAAGCACTTCCCAAAATCCTCGCCACATAGAGCTAAACAACAAAATAACATGTTACACGCTATTTTTTATTTTTGGGGCCGAACCAAGTAACAATCATATGATGGATGGTCCTAAGGGTTTTATTTACCCTCATGGGTTCCTCCACACCATGCCAACATTTTACCCAAAAAAAAATTCGTTTACACACTTTTTCAGTGTTCAACTATTTACCCGAAAACGCAGAATTTTAGTGTCACTTTACCATTTTATAAACCACACCTATTTACCTTTATAAATTTTACCTAAAATCACTGGTTCAATATTATGAGTTTATTATCTCCATGATTTTTCCACTAATTTATTTCCCCTCTTAAGTGCCCCAAATAAAATCAAACTTTTAACTACTCAGTTTCGGATCTGAACGAACACTAAAAAGTTTGGACCTAAAAACCATACTTAGACTCCAAATCAGAAGCTCTCCTTTGGGGGATTTTTAATAGACACATAGAACTAAACTCCTGTAGGTTGGCTAATCCTAATTCAAATTTTAAGTGGGGGTTTTACACCTCGTAATCTGACCTAAATCTGACCCGAATTTACTGCTTTGACAACCTTTCTTGTAACCAACATTTGAATGACTTCCCGACCTTAAAAACTTTCGAGGCTGGATGTTATGGAAACTAGACTCACTGAGATTCATCATAGGCACCGGAATCATATCAATTCATGCTTCTAACCTCTAGATATTCACGAAACAACACAACCCTAAATTCTGCTCAAACCTAAATCAAGTTCTAACGCGATCTAAACCCTAACGATTACACCAACTCGCATCTAATTGATTACTAAGAACCCTAATTAGATTATAAACTTTAATTTACAGAATATTATGAAACCCTAGATCCACCATAACTCTTGTTACATGAATTAAATCAATGATTAAACTAATTAAGAAAAACTAAACATACCTTAAAGCTTGTTTCCTTCACAAAATCAAAACCCTAAATTTTTTCTCCTTCTTTTTCTCTTGGGATCGGCCGAACAAGCAATAGGGGGGTTTGGGATTTTATTTTTTGTATTTATAAGCCCCTAGAATAATCCTAGATAATTCCTAATTAGAGTCCTAGTTTAATTAGGCTTTTATTTCTTTTTTTCCTAAAATTCGTATTTACTATTCATGTATAAAAAGAGAGAGTTTTGTGTTATTTTCACTTTGAAAATGAGAGTGTATGTGTTATCTTTCCTAGTTTAGGCATTATATACCTAGGACTTAGTCAAGGAACATATATAGGATTTCTAGGGATAGTTGGTCAAGAGTACATAGAAGTCTTGCACGAAATATCTAATGGTTCCTAAAACTAGAGAACATCCCATGAAATCAAGGAGAGGTGTTTTCTAAGATAATATCTTTGTGTTTCTCATCCCATATCCGGTTCTATATGCATATGTATAAGATATTTTGGTAAAATTTGAGTATTGGGTATAATTGTGGGTATTTGTTGAAGCGTAGAAAAGTTTTGGTGGTTCCGGGAATGCCTAAACGTATTTTATCGCGAAATGTAATCACTTTATGAAACTAATAAAAATAAAATAAAAAAAAGTTAATAATTATACTCAAAATAATTACTTAACACTTGCTTGATGTAAACATTTAATTGTTTGATGGCCGTTTACATTGAATGATAATTTTTAGCTTACGCGATTTAACTTAACGATTACGATTTAAAAGCAAACGCGTACAATATAAAAATAAATAGTGAATATATTGACGTCGTAAATGACCCTAAAACACGGGTGTTATAAGTCTTGCCAAAAAAACATAAAACTCATCGAAAATACCCAAAACATGCCAAAAATGACAATCCGATTAATCACCGATTAATCCCGCCTAGACCGATTACAAGCTACAAGGAGGTCGACTGCCCGGCTACCGATTCGCGATTTTTGCAACCTTGCAATGGGGTATAATTATTAATACAAAGATTTAAACGTTGAAAAGTTATTTTTGTATCTTTTATTTATTAGTTATATTTACTTACACAAAACCTTTTCAAAGAACAAATACCTTACTTTATTTACTAGCCATGAGTTAGTTAATGATAACTTTATAGTTATTGTTCACTAACTAAGAGAGAACACCAAGTGGTATCAGAGCAGAAGGTTTATAAAAAAAATTAACACTAATCTGCTTTAAGTTTTTAAAATCTAGAACCTAAAATGGCTGCATTAAATAAATTACCCCAACTAGTTGACAAAAAGGGAGGTAGCTATGCTGCTATTGCTCCCAAACTAGAGCCGAGAAAATTTAATAAGTGGAAAAAATGAATGCTTTGCTACTTAGTGGAAATGGAACCCTACAACTTAAAATGTATTAACGATGGTCCATTTTAGCCAAAAACAATCAAAGGTGATGATAAGCCTGAGTCCCAATTGACCTCAGATGAGAGGATGGTGGTCGTTCAAGACTAACACCTTAAAAGCATCATTATGTGATGTCTACCATATGACATAATGGAGTCAGTCATTATTTGTGAAATAGCTAAGCAACATGGACTGACTTGGTTCACAGCTTTGAAGATCCCTCAGATACCAAGAAAAACAAGATCATGGATCTGAAACTTGAGTATCAAACTTTCAAGGCTAAACCCACTGAAAGTCTCTCACAGACCTACACCCGCTATAAGACCTTGCTCAATGAGCTTACCAATGATGGTATTAACATCTCTAAACATGAAATCAATGTTGGTTTCGTGAACAGCCTCCCTGAGAAGTAGCTAACCTTCTCTCAAGGACTGAGAAATGCCAATCATACTCAGACTCTTGATCTAGCAGATATCTATGGAAGGTTTTTCTATGAGGACAACCTAATCCAAAGAAGGTATTCTGACACCAAAAAGGCCCTCATAACTACTCCCTCAAGCACTGCTATTTCTACTGCCTTTTTTTCTAACAATGTCATACAGGATTTCCAAGAAAATTCTGATGATGAGGTAGATGAAAGGTCTAGTGAGGAGTATCTTAGAGACTTAGATATTGAGTTTCATGAAAGAGCCCTTTTGGCAAATTCAAAATGTTTTATAAAAAGAAGAAATAATTTTTCTAGTCAAAAAGCAAATGAAAACATTGAATGTTACAAATGTGGCACAAAAATGTGATTTTGAAAAAGACTGCTTTTCTAAAAGTTTGAACCTTCTTACAAAACACCAGTGACTGGTTATTCATCAGTGTCAAAAGGCTTTCAACCCAAGTTTACTCCAAAACTTATTCAATCTTCTCAAAACTCAATTAGTCAGGCTGACCCCAAAATTCAGAAAGACT
Source organism: Tanacetum coccineum (assembly GCA_026074375.1). Taxonomy (NCBI): domain Eukaryota; kingdom Viridiplantae; phylum Streptophyta; class Magnoliopsida; order Asterales; family Asteraceae; genus Tanacetum; species Tanacetum coccineum. The sequence continues at coordinate 24,210 of BQNB010030121.1, forward strand.
ACAAGGCTGAGTATAAAAAAATGAAAGCTAAACTTGCACTACTTAAGCAAATCCATCTACTTCTTAGAACCCAAAGACCTTCCAACCAAAGAACAAAGGTTTAGTTGCTGAAACCTTTGATTTGGCATGAGAAAGAGGTTTCAAATGATGAAGAAGTAACTCAGGTCAAGGTACTGATGGCTCTAGCTGATGATGAGTTCACTGTTGGAAAGAATAATGCTCGCAATGGTGAATGGATTGACATCACCATGAGAAAGGTAAATATTCTTCTCTTTATGGATAAAGATGCCGATTGGCATAATTAGCTCAAATATATCAACATTAATCTCAAGTTTGTTGAAGAGCAGAGATTAAACTTACTTTCTAAGTATAACAAAATTGTTTTTGAATTAAACAAGTGTAGAGATGAACTATTAGTCCTAAAACAAGCTAAGCTTGATGCTGTTACTTTTCAAATTCAAAACACTGAACTTACTAAGTTAAATCATGCTCTTCAAGAACAACTCAAAGAGGAGAAAAAGATCAATGAAAAATGGCTAACTAGCTTAAAAAAGGTTAGTCAATGAATAAATGAGCAAATTCCACACCAAAAGAAGAAAGTTTTTTGTGGTGAATTGTTCACTGAAACATCATAAAAAAATGAATGAAAATGAAAATATTTTTGTTCCTGCTTCCATGGGTTATAACCAAGAAATGGTCCCAAAATCCAAAGACTGGGTTGAGAGACTCAATCCTGATAGCAAATTTCCAAACTTTAATACTGGAATAATTCTAGTCCCTGAAAGTCAAGTTGTTAGTGAGTCTCTTAACCCACTGAAACATCAATTACCCTTGAATCATCCAAAGAGGTAATGTCATTGACCTTCCAACCTCACTCTCTAAAAGAGAGACTAAGCTTAGGTATCATGAAACATACAAAGCCTGAAACACATGATTCTTAAAACAAGAGTGTTTCGGGAATTATCACTATTAGTGAAACTGAGCCAACTACACCTTCAGTTCCTACTGAAGTCAAGGACACTGAACAAGAATCAAAGAAAAATGAATTAACTAAACTTATTCAGATGTTAATTGATGATAAAGTCAATTCTAACCAAAAGACTCAAGAATCAAATTCACAGATTCAACAGACTGAGTCATCTAAATTAGTTGACTCATCAAAATTAAGTCAAGATTCTAAACCCAAAGTTCAGAATACTGGCTCATCAAAGTCACTCAGGCCTAAGCCTATTCAAAAACCACAACTTAAGTATGAACTCTGTCACTATACCAATTACTCAACTAATGATTGATATAGGATTCTCTACTGCGTGATATGCAAAAGGGAGGATCATAGGAGCTCATATCATGTAATGTATATTGCCTCCCTAAAAAGGAGTGAGAACTACAAGGCTCAGCCTTATCAGTATGCATCTCCTTCCAAGCAAATCCTAAAAGCAAAGGCAAAGCATTTCCCACCATGCACACACTATGGTTTCAATGATTACAGACCTGACGTTTGTAGAAACTACCCTGAGTGTGAAATTTGTGGAAGTTATGATCACTTTACCTCAGGACATATTCGTGTCATTCATATCAGAGGAGGATAACTAACTGAGTCATCTCAGTCTAGTGAGTCTTCAATTGGTGTAAAGGGTAATACATGTGGAAGAACTATACACTCCACCACTGACCACAATGAGTTTGATCACTTTAAAAGTGGTGAGAAAATTTAGGCTACAAAGGTTAGAGAGCCCACCAAAAATGGGTTCACAAAAGAAACTAACCCAAGTTTATTATTTGTGCAGAGACACATCAGGGAGCCCATTTAGTACTTGGACAATGGATGCTCAAGGAGTATGACTGATGTCAAGAGTTATCTGCACAAATATATAGAGCAACCATGTCTTAAGGTAGTGTTTGGTGATAACTCATCTTGTATTAATGAACTGTGGGGGTATTATTTTCACAAAAGTAGCATTTGTAAATGGTTTTAAGTACAATCTAATTATCATTAGTCAACACTGTGATGCTAAGTATATTGTACAATTTGATGATAAGCAAAGAACAATATTTAATGCTAACAAAGAAATTGTCCTGATAGTACCTAGAAGAAATAACGTATATGTCCTTGACATGTCATTACTGATTCCAAATGGAGCCTGCTTCTTTGCCAAAGCCTCAGAAAGTATAAATTGGCTATGGCATAAAAGGCTATCACATCTTAATTTTAAGAACATTAATAAACTTACAAAACAAAACAAAGTTCTTGGTCTTTCTTCACTAGTTTATTTAAAGGATAAACCTTGCTCAGCATGTGAAAAAGGGAAGCACCATAGAGCTTCATTCAAAACTAAACAAAACTTCTCTATCAAGAAGTGTTTGCATCTTCTTCATATGGATTTATTTAGACCAGTAATTCTAATGTCCATAAATTATGAGAAGTATACCCTAGTCATTGTTGATGAGTACTCAATGTACACATGGGTCCACTTTCTCAGGAAGAAGAGTCAAGCACCTAAAATGATTATGTCTTTTATCAGGATGGTAGAAAACCAAAATGATGTGAAAGTCAAACAAATTAGAAATGATAATGGGACTGAGTTTAGAAATTAAGAGCTTGAGAGTTTTTGTAATGAGAAAGGAATTTCTCAGAACTTCTTTTCTCCCTATATACCTGATCCATTCAGCATTGCTTGAACAATGCTGAATGGTAAGTACTCTCTTAGCATTTCTGGACTGAAGCAGTCAGAATAGCCTATTATACTCAGAAATGACCAATCATTATCAAAATACATGATAAGACTCCCTATGAGATATTCTACGAAAGAATCCCTAATATCAGCTATTTTCATGTGCTTAGATGCCTTGTGTTTATTCATAATCACAAAGATCATCTAGGAAAATTTGATGCTAAGGCTGATGTGTCACACCCCGCCAAGGCGGAAACACGAGGCGTAACATCATGGATATCATCACAATATAATGGTGTCAACAATAGAGAATCACCAAATGCATAACTAAATATAAAAGACACAATGTGTCATGACAATACCGAAAAACAAAAGAAACTGCATGACGTCTTGTATTAATGACAAAGGGTCTCATCAATACAAGGACATAAATGACTTACGAACCTAATAAAATCAAATAACATTCAAAAGAATCCATGCAACAAACACGAACAAAACTCAGGAGCGAACTCCAAATGCATTCCTACGGTCTTTTTAGCCATTTCTTTTAGCCTTAACATCCTCATGATGCACACCTGAAAATGATGCTTAAACGTCAACATAAAGTTAGTGAGAGTCATAGGTTTAAGACACACATAATAATCCTTTAAAACCAATTACTGTGATAAATAAAACATAGCATAGCAGGACATTAAACGAACTATCAAACAAGCTAACATGCAAACACACCAAACCATGTTGAGACGGTCACGCTCAACCTCACAAACAAGGGAACGGAACGTGTCCCACGATCCACAACAATGAGACGATCACGCTCACTATCAACAATCCACAGTAATGAGACAATCACGCTCACTACTAGCAATCCATCAGTGTCTTGAGACGGTCACGCTCAAGCACAACAAACAAGGGAACGGAACGTGTCCTACGATCCATATCACAATAGCAAGTAGCACATAACATACAATAGTCACGTATAGTTCATGCCTCATTTAAAACACATTATTACAGTAACTAAAATATTAAAACTCATAGCATCATTTTCACCCCAAGAAAATATATGAAAAAGAGACTATGAAACTCACCTCATTGCTTTGCAGCTTCCACAAACACTAGCACAAATCTAAACAACAAAACAACACGTGTTACACACTACTAAGCCAAAAGCTTAAGCACATGTAACAATCATATGATGGATGTCTAAGGTGTTTATATACCCTCATAGGTCACCCCGACACCATGCCTTCCATTAACCAATTTGTTTACACACTTTTTTAAAGTTCTACAATTTACCCGAAAATGCAGAATTTTAGTGTCACTTTACCATTTTCTAAACCACACCTACTGACCTTTATAAATTTTACCAAAAATCACAAGTTCAATATCATGATTTTACTATCTCCATGATTTTCCACTAATTTATTTCCCCTTTTAAGTGCCTCAAATAAAATCTAACTTTTAACTAATCAGTTTTGGATCTGAATGCACACTAAAAAGTTTGGACCTAAAAACAAAAAAATAGAGGGGAGGCATAGCAGTTATAGCATTAAACACTTTAGCCCTAAATGCATCTACATGAAGTACCCCTAGGTTATAGTCTAGGCTCAACCACCTACTTCTCTATAACTAAAGACTCTGATACCAATCTGTCACACCCCGCCAAGGCGGAAACACGAGGCGTAAGATCATAGATATCATCACAACACAATGGTGTCAACAATAGAGAATCACTAAATGCATAACTAAATATAAAAGACACAATGTGTCATGACAATACCGAAAAACAAAAGAAACCGAATGACGTCTTGTATTAATGACAAAGGGTCTCATCAATACAAGGACATAAATGACTTATGAACCTAATAAAATCAAATAGCATTCAAAAGAATCCATGCAACAAACACGAACAACACTCAGGAGCGAACTCCAAATGCATTCCTACGGTCTTTCTAGCCACTTCTTTTAGCCTTAACATCCTCATGATGCTCACCTAAAAATGATGCTTAAACGTCAACATAAAGTTGGTGAGAGTCATAGGTTTAAGACACACATAACAATCCTTTAAAACCAATTACTGTGATAAATAAAACATAGCATAGCAGGACATTAAACGAACTATCATACAAGCTAACATATAAACACACCAAACCATGTTGAGACGGTCACGCTCAACCTTACAAACAAGGGAACAGAACGTGTCCCACGATCCATAACAATGAGACGATCACGCTCACTATCAACAATCTACAGTAATGAGGCGATCACCCTCACTACTAACAATCCATCAGTGTCTTGAGACGGTCACGCTCAAGCACAACAAACAAGGGAACAGAACATGTCCCACGATCCATATCACAATAGCAAGTAGCACATAACATACAATAGTCACGTATAGTCCATGCCTCATTTAAAACACATGATCACAGTAACTAAAAACTTAAACTCATAGCATCATTTTTACCCCAAGAAAATTTATGAAAAAGGGGCTATGAAACTCACCTGATTGCTTTACAGCTTCCACAAACACTAGCACAAATCTAAACAACAAAACAACACGTGTTACACGCTACTAAGCCAAAAGCTTAAGCACATGTAACAATCATATGATAGATGTCTAAGGTGTTTAATTACCCTTATGGGTCACCCTGACACCATGCCCGCCATTAACCAATTTGTTTACACACTTTCTCCAAGTTCTACAATTTACCCGAAAATGCAGAATTTTAGTGTCACTTTACCATTTTCTAAACCACACCTACTGACCTTTATAAATTTTACCAAAAATCACAGGTTCAATATCATGAGTTTACTATCTCCGTGATTTTCCACTCATTTATTTCCCCTCTTAAGTGCCCCAAATAAAATCAAACTTTTAAGTACTCAGTTTCGGATCTGATTGCACACTAAAAAGTTTGGACCTAAAAACCATACTTAGACTCCAAATCAGAAGCTCTAATTTGAGGAATTTTTAATAGACACATAGAAATAAACTCTTGTAGGTTGGCTAACCCTAATTAAAATTTTAAGTGGGGGTTTTACACCTCGTAATCTGACCTAAATCTGACCCGAATTTACTGCTTTGACAACTCTTCTTGTAACCAACATTTGAATGACTTTCCGAACTTAAAAACTTTCGAGGTCGGATGTTCTGGAAACTAGACTCTCTGAGCTACATCATAGACACTGGAAACTTGACAAAAGCTATTACCATCATTGAGATAACAGCCGAACAACACATCCCTAAATTCTGCCCTAATCTAAATCAAGTTCTAACGCGATCTAAACCCTATCGAATACACTCATATGATCCTAATTAAACCCTAATCATTGTAATATGATTAAACATCATTAATTTACAGATTTAATGAAACCCTAATTATCCAAATAATTATTACATGTTTTTAATGATAATTAACTTCAAAGGATTATAGTATATACCTTAAATCTTTCAATCTGAAACAAAAACACCTACTTAAATAAAAATAATATTTTTCTTCTTGTGAGGGATTTCGGCTGAACAAGTAGGGAGGGAGGTAGAAAGAGGGGGGTTAGGGATTTTATTTTGTATTTATAGGCCTCAATATAAATCCTAGATAATTCCTAATTAGAATTTGTTTCCAATTACAACTCTTTTTTTTTCTTTTTCCCAAAACCGGCCGAATGGCCCCTTATATATATATTTTTATTTTTTTATTAATTACTTATTTATTAACATTACCTTAATTTTTCATAAAAACCTAAGCTTATTTGCGTAAACGCACTTTACTAAACCTTTAAAAATAAATAACTTTTCATTTTTATTAAACCTAACTTTCCAAAAAAAATAGAAATTTCATTTCTTTCATATCATAACTACTAAAACCTAATCTTATCTTAAATTACTAACACAAAAATACATATACGTAATAATTGCTAACACAATAAACACGAAACCGCTTAAATCACCAAAATCATTTCCTTGTCACCGAAAGTGACGAAATGAATTCAACTAATCTCACCACCATTCCAATCTCATTGAGATGATCACACTCAATAGATGGACTACCAATTTCCCACATAATCCACATAAACGCATATAAACACATATAATCACATACACCATATATTGCAACAGATTCACAAGTCAACACTAACGGTTTGACTAACCTGCTCAAGTCATGGTTGTCACATGATGATGGTTATTTCTTAGGATATTCTTTTGTCTCAAAAGCTTTCAAAGTCTTTAACACAAGAAGACAACAAGTTAAGGAGACTTATCATGTGACATTTGATGAGAGTATGGAAGCCATCAGGTTTACTAATACATCAGAGGATGAGATTAGAATTAATGATTCCTCTAGATATCCTCCTGATGAATTTATTCCTGAGGATGATCCATCTAGACAATATCAAACAGATTATGATATCTCATATTATGTTATTCCTCATGGTTGTTCACTCTCTGAACTTACCCAAGAAAACCATGTCCCTAAAGTGATTGCTTTAAACGAGCCTGATATACCTCTCACTGAGGATACTGAAGGTCCTCCTGATCTAATCAACACTGAAGGGACTCATGAACAAAATGTTCAGAATGAACAAATTATCACCCAACTCACTGAAGGACCATCAGGGAACAATACTGAAGTCTCAGTATCTATTAATGAATCTTTAGTCCCTGATGTCCCTCAGTCCCACATATCGAATCAAACCTATACAAGTTCTCATCCTGTTCCTTAGGATAGATGGTCAAAAGACCAACACATTGAACTTGTGAATATCATTGGTGATCCTGGTGAAGGCATGCTTACAAGAAGCATAGCTGCTAAGCTTACAGCTGCCTTAGCTAGTGATGTATGTTTGTTGACTTTCTCTCTGAGATAGAACCTAAAAAGGTATCTGAGGCACTGAAGCACCCAAGATCAATTGATGCCATGCAAGAAGAACTAGATCAGTTCTATAGAAACAAAGTATGGACTCTTGTTCCACTCCCTTATGGAAAAATAGCCATAGGCTCCAAATGGGTATTCAAGAACAAGAAAGATGAGCATGGTATAACCACCAAAAACAAAGCAAGACTGGTTGCACAAGGTTATAGTCAGGAAGAAGGAATTAACTATGATGAAACCTTTGCACCAGTGGCAAGGATGAAAGCCATTAGGATATTCATTGCCTTCGCTACATATATGAACTTCAAAAGTTTACCAAATGGATGTCATAAGTGCCTTTCTAAATGGTAAACTAAAAGAAGAAGTTTATGTTAAACAGCCTCTTGGCTTTGAAAGTAGTGAGTTCCCTGACTATGTTTATAAACTTGACAAAGCCCTTTATGGACTAAAACAAGCACCAAAGGCATGGTATGAAACTCTTTCTACTTTCTTTATTCAAAATAAGTTTACCAAGGGAAGAATAGATAACACATTGTTTATCTATAAATCAAAAAGAGATGTTCTCCTTGTTCAGGTGTATGAAGATGACATCATATTTGGCTCAATAAATTACAAACTTTGTAAACAGTTTGAGAAACTGATGACAAAGAAATTTGAAATGAGTATGATGGGAGAACTCACCTACTTCCTTAGACTGCAAATCAAGAAGGATGATAAAGGAATCTCCATTTATCAAGAACAGTACACTAGGAACTTACTCAAGAAATATGAAATTTCTGATAGTTCCTCAGTGAAAATACCTATGGTTCCTCCAAACAACTTAGGTCCTGATCTTGCTGGTAAGCCAGTTAATGAGACCTGATATCTAATTCTCCACAGTCTTATATGCAAGATATCAGTCTAATCCAAAGGAATCACATCTAACTGCTGTGAAAAGAATCCTCAGGTAGCTGAAAGGTACTTCTACCCTTGGTATGTATTATCCAAAATGTTCAGGCTTTGATCTAAAAGGATACTCAAACTCAGACTATGCTAGTTGTAATATGGACAGAAAAAGCACCTCAGGTGCCTGCCAAATACTTGGTGGAAAATTAGTTTGTTGGAGTGCTAAGAAACAGCAGTCAGTGGCTATATCCTTTGCTGAGGCTGAATATGTTACTGCTGCTGGGTGTTGTGCACGTATCCTATGGATGAAAAGTCAACTCATTGACTATGACATCCATTACAAGATGGTACCCATCTTTTGTGACACCACCAGTGCCATTGCAATATCCAACAATCCAGTACTTCACTCAAGAACCAAGCATATTGATATAATATATCATTTCATCAGGGACCACATCCTTAAAGGAGATATTGAATGACACTTCATCCCCACTGAATATCAGCCAGTTGATATCTTTACCAAGCCTTTGGATGAACCTACTTTCATCAGATTAAAAGCAAAATTAGGCATGTTGAACATTGATTGATTAGTCTTCCTGATCAAACATGTTCAGTGTGGTGTATATTCTTTTCTCCTTGAAACTATCTCCCTGAAACATATATGAATCCCATGACATTGAGGGACACATTAAATGAAGTAACTAAATGCTCTAAGTCTTTATTTACTTAATGTCATAGGTTGGTGACTGAACACATTAAATAAGGAACAAATATTCCTTATCTAGCTGTCATCCAACAGTCATGGGCCCCCACTTCTCCAAATAACCCACTATGCATTTAATGCTCACTCCCGCAAACATGATCCTTCCCAAAATGTCTAATCAAATGACATTTGACCGTTATTCAAACGTCATGCATGCAAAATTGCAGGACAATGAAACGGCACAACAGTTGCCGTAAAAAACAGGATCGTGCAAAAAATGGGTAACAGCATTAAATGTGTTACAAAACATTTATAACTTTTTCAAAAATAAAAAGTTTAAAATTACTAAAACCTATTTCACATTCGCCTATAAATACTCCTTCAAAGAATAGAACACACACACAAAAACAAAAAAAAGCAAACAAACTCTGCTCAATTTTTCTCTCAAAGCAAAAGAAGTGTGTGTTCTTCATTTTCTGGTAAAAGGCTTTCATTTTCGCAATACTTGTTCTTTACAAACATTTTTTCTCAAATCATTTGTTTTGGTCAAGTTTGTTCAAAACCAAGATATCCATCTTTGTATTGACCTTCTTGATAACATATCACGCATTTCACGGCAGCGATCAACGTTGAAATCAACTTGTGACCATCTGGTGCGTGATATTCTGCCATTAAAACCTTTTGTTTTCTAAAAAATATCAACAATGGCAGAAGAACAAGCAATTATGAATGCTCCTTAGTGGGGAAACATGACTATGGATAATGTGACCTTTTAAACAAACAATGTAATTGGAAACTTTAACTATCCATCAAATGTGCCTGCTTACAAACCCATAATGATTTTTTTGGCTAAATTGCCCCTTGAATAAAGCTTTCACTAATTGTCCCTCAGTGCTCTATCAGAACTATCTCAGGGAGTTATGAAGCACTGTTATTGCCTATGACCCTTCTACATCAATTGATGAGACTGAGCAACGCCTACTTAGGGAATTCCTCATCAAATTTTCAGTCTTAAATGGGCAAAGACCTTTGACCCTTGATTTTAACACCTTCAGTTCATCAACTGGACTTGATTATAAAAATGGTAAATATGTTGCTCATCCCACTCCTTAAGTTGTTAAGAAAGAATTGAGTAAGATTGCCATCAATGCAAGTTACCTGGACAAAACCCTAGTTCAGAAGAACTCTTTTCATGTGGCTTGGAGAATTTTGTTCACTTTTGTGATTTAGGTTCTTGGCGGGAACTAATCCTCCACTAAGCAAGTGAATTCAATTCAGCAGCTCTTAGCCTACGGTCTCATCACTAGGACTGAGGTTGACATAGGCGAGATCATTTACAGTGATCTCGTAACCAAGCTGTTGAATAAGTCTAGGCAGAAATACGTTTCTTACCCTAGATTTATCTCATGTACTTTACAAGTGTTACTGGGTTGTAACTACACTCAAGATGTAAAATTTGGGTTTCTACCCGGCATCCTAAGTAACTTTAATTTTACAAAAGACCCATCCAAAGTCCCTAACATTGAATTGACAGCCCACATGATTGCTATAAACAATTAGAAGGACTCAGTGTCTCCACTTCCTTTTTCTGGAAAGAAAAAGAAAGTGAAGTCTCAGACTATGACTCCTACCTTACCTAAGTCACAGGGCCTTGAGGCTTCAGAGTCACTCCCTCGAAAGAGTAAAAATCCCTAGTCCAAAAAGGCACCCAATGCAACACAATCCCTAAGCCAACTGAAGGTTCTAAGCAATCCCACTCAGTCTCCTCGGGCATCATACCTAATCCTCAAGATCTAGAGAGAAACATACAACTCGTTGGTATGGGATTGCCTTCCACACTCGATGAGGGCACTTGATTGGTGCTAAATTAAACTTTTATATATATAATACAATATATATAATAAGTATAATCTAAAAATAATTAATGAAACCGAGAAGTAGTATAGAATATCCCCGGGTCGTTTATTCCCAACGAGGCTGCGCTTGAGAATCGATACAGTCGGAAAATTAGAGTTTGAATGGGATTAATGATTTGAGAGAGTAGAAAGCTAAATTAATCAATAACAAACAAAAACGATTGAGAAAATCCTAAAAAATTATGAAATTAAGGTGAAAAACGAGAGCAGGAATCCCGAACAAGAGGTCAAAAGATACTTCTAACTATCATATATTGACATATATAGTCCTTGCGTATCCGGCTATAAGTAAACTAATGTAATTCCATATAAGTCTTCATATTTTAAGGCTAACAAAGAGTGATATCCAATGAAGGATAACTTTGAAGTAGAAGTGGATTTGAAGTCCTTAGAGGATCATCCATGATATTCATCAAGAAAGGATTGCAAGGTTAGGGAAAGGGGTTTGTCTTATAGGAAGAGGTTAAAGATTTTCAATGTTATGGCTTAAAAGAGGAAGATGAATGCCAAAGGAGATTACCTATCTTTGGTTGATGGGATTTTTGATGGTGCATTTGGTGTTGGTAATTATATTGATTTAATGATACAAATCAATGATACAAAACAAGAATGAAACAAAAGGAAAACAAAAGGATCAAAGTCGACATTATGGAATTCTACAAGATGTAAGAGTACATGAAGATTTTAAGAGATTTGGTCAAAGATATAAAGATAAATATTAAGAAGATTTGTTTCCTAATATAATTAGTTTTCCTATGTAAGTCTTATAGACTCTATTATATAAAGAGATCCATAGACATTGTTTTAGGTGTGTTAATGTGTGTGTACACCAAAGTGTAAAAGATGTAGACGTCTATTGTGTTTGGTTTAGCCCCAAGGGTCTTTGATTCCTGTTAGTTTGTAGATAACGTTCTATACTAATCATATAGAATTGGGGCTTGGAGTGAATGACAATGAAGAAAAACCTTGTTAGTAACATTGTTCTTATTCCGCTATGTTTTAATACTTTGTTATTAATCTTATGAACTTTGTTATTATTCATCATAGATTAGATCTAAACAATCTAGAGCTTAAACGATCCAGAATCTATCAAGTTGTAAAGGTTCTATCAAGTGGTATCAGAGCCTGGTGGCTCTTGATCTAGGATCTACAAGGTTGTTTACATGTTATGTTTTTGTTTTTCAAATAAAAGACGAATTCGGTGTTATTAGGGTTTTGAACAAACCCTAATTCGATAAAAACAGGAAGTTGATTTTTAGGTACATGATGTCAAGGGTTTCAATCAAAGAATGAAGGTTTAATTACTTGATGAAGAAGATGACTATGATGCATTATTTGGTGTTAAACCGAAACCTTAAAGGAGACAAGGACTCCTATCAGTTTATGATTTCTTTCACAGGTTGTAGGGTTTCGTATATATGTTTGCTTATGATCTTCATTCGCTAAACTTTCATTCACTGAACATGATAAGGGTTTTTTGTTTTCATGATGATATGTAATTAAAAACCCTAAAGTTTATGTTTACTGATGCTCATTAAAGAAGATCAAGATTCTGATGGAATTAGGGTTTCAACGATCAACCCAAAGGTTTTTGTAATTCTGGTTCCAATGATCGAATGTAAAGAAGGTGCAGCAGGTTGTTGTCATCAAAAGGTTCTTGGATAGAAGAAGTAGTACTTCATACTTATTTCTAACAAGCTCATCCATCATCTTGTAAAACTTTGAGTAATACGATTCAAGTGATTCACCATCCCGTGAGGTGAACTTTCCAAATTCCCAATACAAACTGGTTTCAAGATCTTGGACATTGATTAACTCATCTTGTTTCAACCTTTCAATAGCTTTCCACATCTCTATAGCATTTGGACTAGCATCAACTGTGGAGTAGATATCATTGTCTATCACTGTAAAAATTATATGAACAGTTTCAGCTTCAGCATTCAACAGATTTAGTATGTCTTCTGAAACATTCTTATAGTTCTCCATGTACCCTTCTGTATTGGTTTCTGAACTACCTTCTGCAACTGGAATTGTTCTTTCAACCCATTTAAATTTGTAAGATGGATGCTCAAAACAATAGTAGATAAGTTCATGATTAGGTTTTGTGTCAATGTATCTCTTTATTTTGGATTTCCATTGAACGTAATTACCCGGTGCTAACATTGGAGGACGATCTTTACCACCAGCTTCCATGATAGCATTGTGAAGAGCGTTTGATGTTTGAGTTTGCATTGAGTTATTGGTATTTAACATTTTGATGTTATTGTGAATGGATATCAGATCTTAAGTTGATGTATTGATTGTAATTGTGGTTATTGATTAATGATTTAGTGTTGTTTGTTGTTTAGATCAAATGGTATAAATTGACTAAGTCAAACTTCAGATGTTGACAAGTCAAATTACAAGAGTTGACTAAGTCAAATTGTCTTAAGAAGAGGTCAAACTGCAGGGATTGACTAAGTCAAACTGCGTATGTTGATTAGTCAAACTTGGTAAAGAGAAGGTCAAAATGCGGGAATTAACTAAGTCAAGTTGTTAAATGATTATGTCAAACTGCGTAAGTTGACTGGTCAATCTTGGACAAATGGCAACTTAGAAACTTAAACCGCAAGTTATATGAAGCTCAAGCCGCAACTTTAGAAGTTAAACCGCAAGTTCAAGTGTGTGTTATGCCAAATCGCAACTTGTAATCAAACCGCTACCATACCTTGAACTCAAACCGCAAGTCTTGTGGTCAAACCGCAGGTTTTGAATTGCCAAACCGCAACTATTTGGAATCAAACCATAACTTATTTTGACAAACCATGACTCTTCATAGGCAAACCGTAGGTTGTACTTTCAAACCTCAACTTGTACTATTTTTTCAAAATGCAACTTTTATGAATAAGCACGAAAATAAGAACAAAATAAGCAGTTTTTAAGCACTTTTGACACTCTAAATAAGATCTAAAACACGTTTAAAACACTTATAGTACTTGTTTTATGAATCTAAAGGTTCGAATAAAAAGAAAAATGTTGTGCCAAGACCAAATAAGCTATAATAAACTACGCATAAGCTTTGTAACCACAAATAAGCATTCACTATCTACCCCTTGGCTCTTAATACCACATGTTATCTCATCTTATATCCATTACACACACGAATTTACCAAATAAACTAGAGAGAGAATTTCTAAAGAGAGAAATAAAGAAAGAAAGAAAGGATTTGGATGATTACTATGTAAGAAATGGTAACCAACACCCTCCTAACATGCTAGGAGGGTGGTATTTATACTTCCCAACACCTAAGAGGCGTATCGGCTTTATCATGGGCTGGGCTTGGCTATTTGTTAGGCTTTAGCCCGAAATATGAACAATATTAGCTTAAAGTCCAAGCTCGTTAAACCCGACTAGCCTATTACAATACAAGATTAATAATAACTAAGATGATCGATAACATTTTTTTTTGACTTAACAAAATTAAGGCTAACATTAATCACTTATTTATTGTTTTCAGGAAGAAATCGAGCATTTGAGCAAGAAACAATGGATTTAGACACAAAAACGAGCAAAAGTTAGATTTTTAAGACTTTTTATGACGTAACCACCCCGCAGAAGTTACGTTGTAACCTAATTAAGGCAACAATGGTCATCACAACGATTACGGCATAATTGCTTGTAACCTTTACGCCATAACCTACCACGTTGATGATTGATGACATATCCTAGTCAGTATTACGACGTAAGATGTACGTAGAGTTACGTCGTAACCATTTTAAGCCTACAAAAAGGAAGCCCACATCAGCATCATTATGGCGTAACCATTGATGAGGTGTCATTTTATACACTATTTCGGAGTCATTTAACCCCTTAAATCATGCAGATATGCCCAGATTATGTGCTTAATTGTTTGTTTTCATGTTTTTAGAACTTAGATGGCATTTAGAGGAAATACATGTGACTTGGGCTCATTTGGAGAAGAAACAGACAAGACTACGACTCTACACCAAATCCTTTGAAGAAACCGTACATACATGGCCTGGAGACGGCGTCGCGATTACTAACCGACGGCGTCAGGATTTTCATAGCGACGGCGTCAGAGATTTGACGACGGCGTCAGAATATAGCCCACTTAAAGTAGCTCTAGAAGATTCGACGTAGCGACGGCATCACGACCATAACAGGACGCCGTTGCGCCACTTTTCCTATATATACAAAACTAATTTTAAGGTTTTAGGGGTGTAACTTTTGGGAGACGAACCCTAACTTTTATATACGAGTTTGGCAGCTTTTTAGGCCATCTATAGGGCCTCAAAACCTTATTGTAACAGTCTTTAATCCATGTTTTAATCAAGTAAAGTTCATTTATCCCTTTAATCTCTCAATATGTCTATGTATTATTTGACTGATTTGTGTTCTTTACCTTCTTATAACATGCTAGGCTAGATCCATTAATATTTACTTATGATTGCATGAAACTTAGATTGTAGATCCTTTTAATGTTGCTTCTTGTGATGGATGTGCGCGTTAGGCTTTAGAAAACTAGCCATTAGATATTAAATTAGCATAGATGTCTAGGGAAACGCGAGTGTGTAGAAAGGATACCATAGGTAACAGTCTTCATACTACGTTACCCCTAACATGGTTGATCCCTCTTAAGATATTTCAAATGCATTTAATATACTCTTAGGGGCCTTGTAATAGTCTTCATACTACCTTACTTGTGCGTTGCCTAAACAAAATATTCCGTAGACGGCGGGTTCGTGTAATTCGTTCATGACTTAGGAAATACGTACACAGATCATCACAAGTGTGACAAATCAACAGGATCAGGAGAAGCAATCTGAGGAGTAATGCATGATTAAGTAAAAACATTCGTTTACCATTTAAGTTCTAACCAAAAGTAGTTTAGATTTATTAGTTTAACTTAGATTAAAACAAACCAAACCGCTCAGACCGATTTTTACTGATTTATATAAAATAGAAATACAAATGAATCTTTCGCTAACCATAGATCTTTGTTAGATCTTGATCGAACCTTCCCAACCTATTCCCCTAAAGAACGATAACAACCCCCGTGTCTTGCCTTATGATGTGTTATCGTGTAGGGTCAATTATTTGATTATCAAGTTTTAAATTTATATTTACCTGACAAACCTAAAACAACACTTTAAGAGCAGAGTGTACCCCGGTCAAGATGGAGTCGCGGTTAGTAGAGTGTGTCGAACACTAGAGTGGAAACATTAATCCTATATTCTGTTAGTATTTTAATTAGTCTATTTACTAGTTAAACCTATGCTATGTACGTTGTCTAAAAATATGGGGGTTTTCAGCCTGAGAGACTGGCACAGGTTTGATGGAAACAAATATCAATTCAATAGACAATAAACACAAAAGAAAAAGATTAGAAGATAGAAAAGCGGTACAAGCCAAATGATATAAAACTGTTAGCCATATTAAATCTAGTTCAATGTTGGTTTGTTTGTTTTAGTGCAATGATTTACTTATCTCGAAGCGACATATCATTCTTAAGACTTAGGCGGGACATCATCCTAAGACCTAGATACGATTAATCATGTCACAATTAACGCATCCGCATAAAGCACCCTTTAGTTTAATTATAATCTATCTTAGAGATTTAAAGCAGTGGTGATAGGTAAACCGTATATTTTTTCGATTAGCCCAACGGGACTTTTCCCACTTATTGTTTGACGATGTTTTATATACTGGTAGTCCACTATTTCAATCTTTATCAGTAAATTAAGAGCATGATTGCTGAAACATAAACGGGTCACCTACCGGTCCAACTAAGCTCGTAATTTAAAGACAAAAGACAGATATGTTATTTGTTGAATCCTATTGGTCCAGGTATATAAAAAACACGATATGGAGTGCTAGCCCCTGGTATCTAGATTACTTGGTCCGTATCACTAGATCCAGTTGAATGATAGGTCGCATATTCAAACACATAAACAAGTATGAGGTGATAAACATAATTAAACAATCAACGATAAATTAAGACAAATTATTTTAAAACAACCAATACATTGAACTTTCATTTAAGATGGCTTAATACCCGAGGGTTTAGCCACACAAACCATTGTATTTATTTACAAGCGTAATCAAACAATTAAAATAGAACGATTAAGAGAGTAAAAATTACACGATGTCTTCTATGGATTCGTGATCAATGCTTGACCTTGGTGGTTGATCTTCTCTTTTAAAATTCGTCTTTAGTGAGTATGGTATAAAGAATATGATATTGCACATGAAACTCGTTTTTTAAGTCTGTCTATTTTTATAGTGTCCTGAAAAAATGGACTCGATAACACCGTTTCTGGCAAGTCGATTACTGGCCGTATTGGACATGGATTCCTTGGAACTGTGCGCCTATTTATACCAATCAATGATATCATTCCCAATTTACTTGATTTACTGTATCTTCGAATAGTTATCTTCATGGATACGACGTATGTAGATAGAATAGATACGCCGTATTGGGAATTGGTCAAACGCATTTTCTTGTGAAGTATTGGCGTAGATACGCCGTATCTCTTTAATTAGATACGGCGTATTGGTGAAATTTCAGCAATATTCAAATATATTTGTTTTAGCTCTAAATTATGCGCCTTTTAGCTTGTCTTCACAAAACACTCTTGAATTACTACATTTATCAACTTTAAAGCAATTAAGTACCAAATAATGCAATAATTATATAAAAGTGGGCAAAACAGATGGGATAAATGATATAATAAAGTGACGTTATTTGATGTCATCAAATATCCCCCCACTTGAATCCTACTTGTCCTCAAGTAGACTTTAGAAAAAGTTCTAGTTTATAAAAATGTGTCCCAACCGAAGTTGAGGTTTTTCTGTTTAAGCATCGTTTTGTCCTAATCACCTGTACATAATCAAGCTCTCCGAATATGGAATATTGAAAATACTCAGATCATCTCAACTTTTTATATGTCGGGTTGAACATTTAAGTAGTACGCTCAATTGCTCGGTCATGATTAGCTTCGTATCATAGGCTTGACAAGGATACACATCTCCACCGCTAAAGCTGAGGAGAAACAAGTCAAAAGATAAATTGGGTTAAGAAGGCTTAGGGTTGATCATTCAACAGTCTTTCACCATAAGTACCACACCAACAAGGCAGCTATATCGTACATACACGGACATAACGACGGAATAGACATATACAATCCGAACACATCCACGTTCGTGTCTAACCAGCGGTTAGGATGAAGAATGATATAGGGTAAGGAGCTTCTAACTTTCACGAAAGGCGTTATCAAACAAGAGCAGCTGAGACAGCATACTTGGGACCGTAATGACGGGAATATACATGCATACTCGAACAGTCCTCGTTCGATGTGACACTAAGGTTTAGTTGTAGGGAAAGGAATGTAAATAGGTGTTAAGTAAAATTCACGAAACAAATAGAGTAAGCCAAAAAATAAGGTACGGTTGCTAGTAACTTTCCCCGACCGTTCCATGACAAAGACTCCAACATATTGACAGATGCCTTGATCCTAGAAATGACAAAGGCAACCTAAGTTGGCATTCCTATAACGGTTAACTTCCCTTACATCTCGCTCTTTACATACTTTTACATAAGTAGTGATATCGGCCACTTTTTACAAGACTTTACATCATTAATTTTTGTAACGTATCAACGAATAATCGATCCTTCCAAGTGATTCCTTCGGTATAAACTTCTTTTGAACCGACTCTTTTTCTTTCTTCTCATTTTTTTCAACAAAACATCATAAATCTCGGTTTAATTCCACCGTCTTCACTATCATAATTTGTCTGGATAATCTTTTCCTTGTAATACTTCTTCTTCGGACATGACTCATAATCGCAAAAGTAGCGAAACTTACGAGCTACATATTTTTCCCATTGCATTGTGCAATTTCCCGACCATTACAGAGATAGAAATTTTTTACTTTGACACAGGAAATACAAAACTTTACATGAAAGCAACTAGCAACATTGATGAAAATAGGCTTAATCTACACGGTATGCTAAGGTGCAAAGGTGTAACGAAACATATAATATGGTGTACAAAAAGAAATGAATGGCTCAATAGGTTGTTCTAGGGGATTTTACTCTAAAAATAAGAGTAATCAAGGGTTACACGGGAGTTAACTAACCAGTGTGGTTAGTTATTTTTACGACATGTAGGCTATTTGGTTTAATCTAGGAAATTTATCAGTTGGAACTATGTTCCTCATCTAATCCTTAGTACTAACATGGCTGGTCTCGAAGTGATATACGAGGCCAGTTCTAAGGTCACTACATCATCGGTACACTCATATTTTTGTGGAATTTTTAGTAAACAATTGGGAAAATGGTTAGGCTAAAATACTCACTATATGTTATCAAGGGTATTGTTTGGCTAGGTAATGTAACTAGTGATTTTTACAAAAGTCATACTAATTTTTTTAAATTTGGCCTATTTAAAGCACTTTTAGGTTCGTGCATGTTTGTTATTTTTGTAAAAAAGAGACAAGTGTATTTCTAATACTCCACCCCCACTTAATTATCAACCTTCCTCGTTTGTATAGATCTTAGATAAAACAAACCTACCTCCTAAACTATGATTTTACTTGATTTCTATAAAATAAAAATACAAAAAGAATCTTCTCTCAACCCCGTAGACCTTTGTTAGATCTTGTTCGAGCCTTCCCAACCTATTCCCTTAGAGAATTATAACAACCCCCAAATATAACCTTACTACACTACAACTAGGGGTGTCAAATGGGTCAACCCGACTCGACCCAAACCAGATAAGGCCTTATAGGGTCGGGTTGAATCGGGTCTAACATATCTTATCAACCCAATAAACCTGATAACCTAATAGGGTCGGGTTAAGGTTTAAATTAGTTTGTTATCGGGTTATCCAGTTGACCCGATAAACCCAATAAGATATAATAACCCATTAATAAATCTTATTTTATGAGTTTACTGCTTTTTCCTTCATCAACTTACTCCTTACTCCTTGAAATGGATGGTATTATTTTTGTTAGTTGCATTAAAAAGTCTGTTTTTCTATTGTTAATTTGAACGTTGGAATGTATAGTTTTTACTTCCCGTGTGGCCATGTCCATCGTTAAATG
This sequence comes from Tanacetum coccineum, assembly GCA_026074375.1. Taxonomy (NCBI): domain Eukaryota; kingdom Viridiplantae; phylum Streptophyta; class Magnoliopsida; order Asterales; family Asteraceae; genus Tanacetum; species Tanacetum coccineum. The sequence goes on from BQNB010030121.1 coordinate 44,358, forward strand.
TCTAGACATTACTAGTCTTTATCATCCTTCATTGTTCGCTCAAGTTTAACTTATTGTTGTTAAAACTTGCTATTATATTAGTTTATTGTTTTCTAAAGCTTACCGTCATGTCATGTATATAGTAATGTAATATGATATGTTACTTATTTTATTTGGGGTTGAATTGTCTACTGCGCCATAATATGCAATTTGCCAACTTTCAGATGCTGTACAAGCTTGAGGCATGTTGCGAATTCTTATTTATCTATGATCTATATGATTTTCCTTTCGCTCGCTTCCTGATACCCTAAAAAATATAGGAATTCTTTGCTAGACCAAAGTTTGTAATATGTTTATTTTTTAACTTGTCAACCATAACCGATAGACTCGACCGAACTAACCCGCAATCACCCCCCCGAATAGACCCGATTCCTTATCGGGCCGGGTTGCGGGTTAAGTTTTATTTTTTGAAAACTCAATAGACCCGACCCGATAAGCTCATTAACTCGACCCGATAACCCGATTGACACCCCTAACTGCAATGGTTAGGTGCTCTGCCTAGGGAGTTGTAAAACTTCTTGTGAAGTCCTTACGACAACCACATCAAGTTTTTGGCGTCGCTGCCGGGGAATAGTTAGGTTTCGACCATTGTTTAACTTAGGTCTACTCGCTTGATTCCTATCAAGTGAGATTTTATTTTTAGTATATTAGCTTTCTCGTAGTCTATCTTTTCTTTGTGTTATTTTTTTCGTAAATCTTTTTGTTAACCTCCATGGGAGATGAAAATCCTATTCGTACTCTTGGAGATTACTCCAAACCTAGCCACGAGGGCTACATGAACACCATTGAGCTCCCCGAAGGGAACAATGCCGTGCCTCTTCGATCTAACACCACCCGGTTGGTGCAAAACGGATGCTTATTCCACGGACTTTAGTCCGAGGATCCAAACCAACACCTTAAGGATTTTCTAAAACTAGTGGACTCACTTGACCTTAACGGTGATAATAGGGAAAGAACGTGCCTGCGTTTATTCTAATTTTCCCTTCACGATCAAGCTAGTAATTGGCTTGAATATCTTCCAGCATGTCACATCTCCACATAGGAGGATCTTACTACTCGTTTCCTTGCTCAATTATTTCTACCCGGAAGGACTGCAAAATTTCGTAATTACATCCTGATATTCCAACAACATCAAGGAGAGTCTCTCTCTGAAGCATGGACTCGTTTCAAGGACCTACTCCAAAAATTCCCTCATCATGGCATCGATCTTTGGCTCAAAGTACAAATATTTTATGACCATGTCAATCCCGTCACAAGACGAACCATCGATCAGTCGGCTGGTGGCAAGCTTCGTGACAGAAACGTCAAAGAATCCTGGGCATTATTAGAGGACCTCACCCTCTATGACAATGAAAGTTGGAACGACCCAAGGGACTTCGCTAAACCGGTCAAGGCAATCTTCCCGCCTCAAGATGTCCCGAGTACATCCGACCGTCGTCTAATCGAGCTAGAAAATCAAGTCCAACACTTGATGGAAGCTCATCTTGCTCCTAAGCAACCTGTTCAAGTGAACAAAATCTCTTTTTCATGCGAGATCTGTAGTGGTCCCCACGACACTCAGTATTGTATGGAAAATCCCGAGCAAGCTTTTGTTGATTATGCGTCCTCACGTACCGACAAAGCGGGAGGTAAGTGGTTCACTTTCAAACCCGAGCAAAACAACCTTGGTGACATCTATAATCCGTCATGGAAAAGTCACCCAAACCTTAGGTGGAGACAACCCCAAAATTCTCAAAACAATTTTCCAACCCCACCTAATCAGTTTCAGCCCAACGGTTCATTCCCGAACCGTTCCTTAAACAACAATCCTCAAAATTTCAACAATAAATCAAATCTCGAAGGATTGGTGTCCAACTTCATGGCATCTCAAGACGCTAGATTGTCTAAGTTTGAAGCCGATTTCAAACAATAACAAAGTGAGATGACCAATAAAATTGACACAGTCTTGAAGGCCATCACTGATCGAATAACGTGAGAACTTCCTAGCGACACGGTTAAGAACCCGAAATTGAATGTTAACTCCACCACTTTAGGGAGGGGGGAGGAGAGTAGACGGGGAGGGGAGAGGGGGGAGGGAGGGAGGAGGGGGAGAGGGAGGGGGGGGGGGGGGAGGAAAAGGGGGGGGAAGAAGGGGAGGAAGTGGGGGGGGGGGGAGAGGGAGGGGGGGGGGGGGGGTGGGAAAGGGGGGGAGGGAGGGGGAGGAAGGGGAGGAGGGAGAGGGGGGAGAGAAGAGTAGGAGAGAGGAGGGAGGGGGGGACTGGGAGGAGAAGGAAGGAGGGAGGGGGGGAAAGGAGGTGGCAGGGGATGAAGGGAGAGGAGGTTGGGGAGGGGGGGGGGGAAGGGAAGGAAGGGGGGGGGGGGGAAGGGGGGGGGAGTGGAGGGGGAACGGAGGAAGTGAGGAGAGGGGAGGGGGAGGAGGGGAAGGGGAGGGAAGGAGAGAGAGGTAGGGGGAGGAAAGGGAGAGGAGGGGGGGTTAAAGAGGGGGAGGTAGGGGGGGAAGGGGGTGGGGGGGGATAAGGGGGGGGGGGGGGGGGGGGGGGGACAAAGGGAAGGGGGTGGGAGAGAGAGGGGGTGGGAGGAGATAGGAAAAGATGTGGTTGCTGGCCTTTTTCCGCGCGGGCGAGGGGTCGCGGGTTCTGGGGTTGGCTGGTTTTGTTGTTTTCGAGGGTTGAACTCGCCTGTCGGTGCCTGCCTTCAAACTGCGGTGTGGGTCTGTCGCGTCTGTGTTCACTGACGTTCGCCGGCCCCCCAGTCTTTCCCCGTTGTGGTTACTTCTTGTTTATGTGTGGAGTGGTTCGTGTGTTGTGCCTTTTGTAATTTTCTTCTTGCTCGTCTCTTTCTTCTGCTCGTTAACTAGTTGTTGTGCTCCTTGTCTTTTTTCCTGTGCTTGCTGTGTGTACCCGTCTACGCTTCTGCTCTTTTTTTGCATTTGTGTGTTTCGCGTCCCTTGCCCCGCTTTGTGCGGGCCTCGGTATTTCTCCTCTGGCCTTCCTTGCTTTGCTTTGGTGTTTTGGCTTTGTCTCAGTTTCCTCTTTTTTTTTTGTTGGGACCGTCTCTGGGGCGTCTCGTTTGGTGCTGTTACTTTTTTGTATTGCTCCTGTCTTTTTGTATCGTCTTTGCTCGGATCTTCTTTGGGTCTGTTTCTTTCTACTCTGTCTCTTCCCTTTTTTCCTTCGTGTTTTTTGGCTGGTCTTCTTGTTTGGCTGTTTTCTTTGGGTTTTTTTTCCGTCTTAGGTTTCCTTTTTTGTCTGTTGCGTTCCGGGTTGCCTCTTTCTCCTTGCCGGCTGTTTGTGTGCCCCCTTTTTTTCTCGGATCTTCTTTTTTTTGTCTTGTTTGTGCTGCTCCCCGCCGTCCTTTGTTTTCTCTTGGTTTACTTTTCCTCTTCCTTCCTGCGAGTTTGAGTAACTGTTTGTTTTTTTCCTGTCTTTTTTGTTGCTTTGTTTGACCGCCTCTTGTTTTTCGCGTCCTGGGTTTCTGTAGCGTAGTGTTTTTCCTCTCGCTACTCATCTTTTTATTCCCTGTGTTGGTTTTCTTTGTCTTTCCTCTTCTTCTTCTCGCCCTTTTCTCGTTTCGTTACTTCTCTTTTCCCTTTGGCTTTTTCGGTCTGAGTTCCGGTTTCTTGGTTTTTACTGTTTTTTTGATGGGGTTTCTCTTTCCTACGTTCCTTGTGCCTTTTGTTGTTCTGTCCTTCCTTTTTCTTGCTCGTCTTGTCCTGCGTTTGCCCCGGTCCGTGTCTTTTTCGTTGTCCGTCTTGGTGGGTTTTACCTTCTCCGTTTTCCTTTCTCCGCTATTTCTGCCTTTTTGCTCTCCTTGGTTTTTTGTGCCGCTCTACCTTCTGGAGTTTGCATCACCGCTTCTCTTGAGTTGAGCCTTCCGTTGAGGAGTGTTCATAGTGGTTGATCTTCGCGGGAACTCTGGTCTCGCTGTTTTGTCGTTGTCTTTTGCCCATTTGTTCCGTCTGCCGTTGGGTGTGTCCCCTCGTCATTTGCTTTTGGTTGTCTACCTTGCTTTTCGCGGTTGTCCCGTCTTCCACTGGGGTCTTATCCTGCTCCCTTGTCCCTGGATGGTTGATGTGCGGTGGGGGGTCTCGTTTGCCCCTCTTCCTTTAGGATTTTTCTTGCTGTTTTCTGTGCCTTCTGTTTTGTTCCTCTTGTCGTTCGTTTTTCCTTCTGCGTCGTCCCTCCCCGTGGCGTTGGCCGTCCCTTGTGTATCTTGTTCTCCGGCTCTTGAGTCTGTGTCGTTTTGTACTGTGTTTTTTGCCTCTTCCCTCTTGGTGCGCCCTTTGTCTTTCTTCTTGCGCCATGCCTTGTGCCTCGTGCTGGATCTTTTTTCTTTGTATTTTCCCCTCTGCGTTGGGTGTTTTTTTCAGCGTCGTATCTAGGTTCGCTACTTGCTTTGTTCTTTCCGTTGGAACGCGTCGGTCGTTTTTCGGATCTTTTCCCTACTCCCCCGGCTTTCTTCGTCCCTGCTCGTTCCTTTGGCTCTCTTTTGGGGTTTCTCGTTTTTCCCCTGTTTTATCTTTTTCGTCTTGCTGTGTTCCCGCCCACTTCCGTTTTCATTCGGTCTTCCTTGGCGCTATTCTGTGCTCTTTAGCCTCGATCCTGGTTGGTCTTGGCCTGTCATGCGAGGCTTTGGTGGGCTGGATTGATACCGTGCGTCCGTCGGTCTGGGGCGTGTCGCGTGTGCCTGCGGGTCGTGTTGGGTTCTGGGTACGGGTGGGCCGACCCCCGTGTCGCGTCTTTCCTGGGGGGCGCCCGTGTCCTTTCCCGCTCTATCTTGGTCCGGTCCTGACTCTTGGGGGGGTGTGTGAACGCTGCCTTTTAACTGTGACGTGGGGCCCGCGTCGGGAGTGGGGTGCCTTTCGTCCCTGCCTGGGCCGTCCGGTGGGTCCTTGCTCGATGCGCTGCCAGCGTCGTTCGTCGTGTTGTCCCGCGGGTCTGTTTTATTTTTGGCTGGCGGTCTGGCTGTTTGGTGGGTGTTTGCGGATTCTTCGTCTTTCGTGCGGAAGCTCCCGGGTGGTGTAGCGGCGTTCTCTTTGTTTGCGAGTGTTACGTCTTGTTACCCCACTCCTGCGTTTCTGATTTTTTGCTTTCCGTGTATCCGTCCCTGTGGTTCCTGTTGCGGCTTCGTTTCGGCGTGTCTCTGTGTTCCGAAGCCTTTTCGGTTTTTTTGGGGGGTTTGAGACGTAGCCGTTGTTTGTTCGGGGCGGGTCGCGTAGGGCGCCGTTCGTTCCGTTAATTTTTACTTGATTCTGGCAGGGCGGCGGGCGTTTAACTCTTTTCTTGGTTGTTGGTTGGTGGCCCTTCTTTTCTGTTTGCCCTCGCTCTTTTGTGTGGTTCCTTGGCTATCTTGTACTTTGCGTCTGAGGTCTTTTTGGTTTTTTTGCTTGGGCTGTTCTGGGTTTGTCACTGTGTGCGTTTGTTTGGATTTTTCGTGCGGCGCCGCTGTTCTTCGGATATTTTTATGGTTGTTGTTTTCCTTTTGTGCCTGGTTTTCCGTTTCTTTTCTTGCGACTTTTCCTCCCTCTCGCCCGCGTGTTCTCTTTGCCTACTACCATATCTCCCTGTTCTCTTCCGTTCTCTTGTTGTTTCTCCGTCCTGTGTCGTGCTTTTTGCTGTGTCCCCCGTTTTGTCGGTGTGCATTGTCCTTATCTGTGTCTGTTGTTGTCCGGGGCCGGTTTTGGTGTCTCTTGTTTGTTCTGAGACGTCTTTTTTCGGGTTCGGTATTTTCTTCGTACTGTGTGTGTTTTTCTTGGTGGGTCGTTGCTGTGGTTTGGTCGTTATCTTGCTCTTGAGGGTGCTGTAGCGTGGCTGCGCTTCTTTCTTTGTTTCACTTGGTTGTTCGCTTTCTTTGTGTACCGACGAAGCTGGAGGCAAGTGGTACACTTTCAAACCCAAGCAAAACAATCTTGGTGACACCTACAATCCATCATGGAAAAGTCACCCAAACCTTAGGTGGAGACAACCCCAAAATTCTCAAAATAAATTTTCAAACCCACCTAATCAGTTTTAGCCCAACAGTTCATTCCCGAACCGCTCCTTCAACAACAATCCTCAACCCTTTTACAATCAATCAAATCTTAAAGGATTGGTGGCCAACTTCATGGCATCTCAAGATGCTAACTTGTCTAAGTTTGAAGCCTATTTCAAACAACAACAAGGTAAGATGACCAATAAGATTGATACAGTCTTGAAGGCCATCACCGATCGAATAATGGGAGCACTTCTTAGCGACACGGTTAAGAACCCAAAACTGAATGTTAACTCCACCACTCGAGTTTCGTCTGCTCGTACTTACCCAACTAATGACCCTAGTGCTTAACCCGTATCCACAGTTCGATCAATGCCATCACAATATGTCCCAAGCAAACAAACAAACTTCATGATGACAAGTCGGAAGGAGAAGAGCAAGAAGAGAGGAGCAACCCCGAAAACATTGACACCACCCCACCCTCACCACCTGATCCATCGATTTCATTCATAACGGAAAAGGTTCGTAAACTCAATTCGTTCCTTGAGTCGTCCGGCTTGGTTCCCTAGTCATCCGACGTAAAATTTGTTTGCGCGAAGGGGGACGACAGAGACGTCATGTTTGTTGAAATAATTAAGAAGTATGATGATTCTCATGAAGAAGGACCTGAAGATAAGGGGAATGCGACAATTGAAGGGTTAGAAGTAGGATACTTTGACACATTCTTGACTAGGAGTGAACTAGCATATCATAAGTACCTAATGAGTGGCCCGATTCCATCCTTGTTCCTTAGAAACCCCATCATCACAAAGGGATGTCCATCAAACCTTAAAATACCATGCAACATTGGACATGTACATGTTGAAAAAGCCTACATAGATCTTAACTTTCCTCTGAATGTCATGACCCGAATGCTGTATAATTGGATCATGAGAAGAAAACTTGACCCTAGGGAAGATATAAATAGAGGAGTGAACAATTTCATGAGAAGGATTAAAGGAATGCATGTCTTCATAGAAAACTTCACTTATGTCATAGACTTCATGATTGTTGAGGATATTGGTTCAATCATAGACCCTAGGCTGTCACAAGTAATACTAGGGAAACCCTTTTGTTGAAATATCCAACATGACTCATGACCCAACCAAAAGAGTAGTGAGGTTCACAAACGGGACCGATGAAATTGCCTATAAGATTCCCCATAAGATAGAACAGTGCAACTCGCTATCAGACTTAGAAAAAGAGCACACAAAGTTAGTCTACCTTAAGAGAAGATGAGTGGAGCACGTGATGAGCAAAATATTAAGGTTTTATAAAGAATGCCTAGAGCTCGGACTTGAATATTTGACTGGAGTTGCAGATGAAGAAGAAGTCACGTAAGGATGTGTGACTTCGAGTCTAGCTACAAGACTCATAAATAAAGAAAATCGCTTTTTGGGAGGCAACCCAATATTTATTTTCCCGCATTTAGGAGTGTCTTGTGTTTAATTCTTTATCGTTTACTTCTATGACACTTGACGTGTGACTTCGAGTCTAGCTACAAGACTCATAAATAAAGAAAAGCGCTTCTTAGGAGGCAACCCAATGTTTATTTTTCCCGTACTTAGGAGTGTTATATGTTTTAATTCTTTATTGTTTGTTTTATTATGTTTTAAATGAATTTGTATCATGCTTTGTTTGTTTATAACTTGTATTATTGAACAATCAAAGGTATTTTGCAACAAAATAAGTTTAGGGGAATTGTTAGAGCAAATATTACGATATTTAATTTATACATTCTCTTTATGTTTTGGTGACGACAAACATGTAACTTGTAAAACATAACGTAAAGTTCACAAGTTAGATTTATTAGTGAAGTAACTCTCCAGATGGATACTCGGGAGTGAGTAGGCGAAAGGACTTCGTGACTGAACCACTATAAATCACCGTCTTCGGTTGCATTTTCTTTAAACCTTTCGTCTTATTATGTCTTTACATTTATACGCTTTACATTTATCTCTTTACTTTTACACTTGCAATTGGATTATGGTTGTGTAGCTCTTTGTAGTAAACATTGTGAGTGTGGAAATATTGATAGAATATGCACTAGTTATTGTAAATATATTATCGACACTTCTCATATTGCGTCAAACTACTTAACTGGTGATTGTTACAAAAGATCTAGTCCCGAAAAAACCTCCTCTGATGAAGGCGGTCCTAAAATCCGAGAGTTAAAAAGCCCCCTTATGTACTAAGGCCGACCCCATATATTTATGGACCGGCTCGGTAAGAGTGATGTAATTTTTATAGTGACTAATCTAATTTTTAATGGAAACGTATTCACCCTCCCCCTCTCCTCTACGGTTTCCATAATTGGTATCAGGAGCCACGTCGCTCTAGTTTATAAACAAATGTTTTTAAATAGAGTACGATCCATGTATCAAACTACCCATAGAAGGTGGGGATAAAATATGAACAGTGTTTTGTGTTGCATGATATTCGTAAATAATTTTGTTGTTAGAAAAACTTCGTATAAATAGCCTTGAAGGAAAAACTTATAAGAGAGTAGGAATTGTCAATATATTGTATTTAGTCGTAAGAGTAGAAATGGCGTCCAAAACACGTTTTTTATGTGCTGAAACAACTTCTTAAAGTCCCTAGAACGTTTGTATCAGTCGATCACCAAATGATTTTGTACACAAAACGTGTTTTTGGGTCACCGGTGGCGGTCCCATAAATGTTAGGGCGGCCCCATATATATCTGGGGGCCGTCACCTTTCCGGGGGCCGTCTGTCTGTTTTAGCAGAATTTGGCAAACTTCAAAAAATCATATAAAATCAACCATAAGTCCGTAGAAGTCGTGTCACCTACCATTTTAAAGATAAATGAGTCTACTTTCCATTTTAAAAATACTTCTAAGTCTTTATTCTAAACTTAAATAAGTCAGAAATGCAAAATACTACATAATTGTCAAAACTTTGAGTTCTGTTTTAACGTAAAACTTGTATTTTACATTTTCCTTTGAGTCGGGCATTTATAATTGATATATCTTTGAAAAATAGTGTATTGGTCCTTTCAAAATATTGATCTTAATTAATCTTTGAAATGGGGAGGAACTATTTTATTTTCAAATCAAATCAAGCTAAGTATACATCGTTATATCTAATACACAAAACAACGACGAATATCCTTATGTGTATGCTAGATGATTATGTGTGTTTACTTTTGTTTCAACTTGGTTAATAGATGATAATAAGTAATCATTACTATTTGTAATTGAGCTAATTATATATCTAAACACATGTGCCATGTATGCTATTTCTATGTTACTAGTTTTCGGATTATGCCTAATAGGAATTACGCTAAATTTCTTGTGTTAAGTTGCAAAATTATTTGTGCATTGCATATAGGCATAGATCACTATATTTACAAGTGTTACATAAACATCTTGTAGATCATTTTGAGTGTAGTAACCCAATTAGGAATGAGAGTTTAATAGTTTGTCAAGTGTGTGGAAAAATAATGTCCTAAGATCATATGTTAAAACCCATCATTAAAATATTTCCAACACATTATCTCTCTTCCAACAAAATGTCTAAATATTTTTATCATCTTGCGTTGTTTGGCCTCGGGTTGGTTAAACAAAATAAAAGATTGTATTAATACATTGGTAATTAAGTAAAAGAAAATATATCTTTTAAACTTTGCTTGTGCTTGCATTGTTCTAACACACACACATAATTATATTCTTTTTATAAATGTATAGTATTTCAAAAGATGTGTGTTGTATAAAAATGGTTGGGAAAATCATTTATATACTCATAAAATATCAAAAACTATGCATACTATACATATCAACAAATAGTTTTTTGCACAAGCAAAATATATGCAATCTTGAAGTAAGAAATTAACTTGTCATCAACCTCACCTTACAACTAGTCTTAGGATAAATGGAACATACTGTGAAAATCTTTATTTGTTTTCTTTTAAAAAGAGTGTTCGTGAGGGTCAAGAAAGATTTCGAATATATATTGATTCATTATTCAAATTATGATTGATATTATTATCGAATCTAATTGACAAGTTTTCGAGTATGGATAAGAAATCGGATTCTTATTTGTCTAGCTTTAAGATTATATCAAAATATAACAAGAGATATTATCTTAAACCTACATACTCAATCATACTCGATTGATATGAAAATAACGACATCCCTTTCCAAGACGATAAGAATATGCATCAGATCATAACTCACACTTGTGTAGATGATGTCATATTGAGTCTACTTGTCCAATAGCTGTGTTCCAAATATTTGGCAAATATATGCATAAAATACATAATGATGTAGGATCGACGACTTGAATGTTTTGTCCAAAATATTCAAGTAATTTACCTTGCAATGCAATTGGTAAAGTCGTCATCTTCGATGTTGGGATCTGAGATTTGATGATTACAAAAGAACAAAAGAATGAAACAAGGACTAATTCAGCATTATGGGATTCTAGAAGACTTAAAGTCAAACAGTAGTTATCTTCTCCCTCAATGCAGTCAAACAGTGATTAATGCTGATTGAAGATTAATTACAACTTAAAGATTAATGGTGATTTAGTTTCCTAATTATTTAGTCAACCATATTAAATACATTGACTAAGTATTTAATATAATTGTTGACTGGAATTAGCTTCCTTTGTAAGCCTTAATATCCCTCTATATAAAGGGTATTAGGTGTGTAGGTTTAAGCATCCATCATAGTTAGATCTCTCCAATGAGAGTCTAGACACACAAAGAAATCGTGTGTATTAGTA
>BQNB010030122.1:10375-55150 GCA_026074375.1 Tanacetum coccineum
GGATAAGTTTTCACGATGGGAATCCATTAACTTTTATAATTAAAAATCTATATGTGTCGTTTGGCATTCCCTTCGACCCTAAGCGGTTTTATAAGGATGGTGTTTACATGAGAAGATTGCGGAGGCCAAGGTACGTTTTTCTTTACTTTAACGAATCAAGGAAATTGGTCTCCAAGAATGAATACGGCGTATTGGCTAAACACCTATACGCCGTATCCATTGTTTTTAACCAAAGTTGACTTAGTCAACAACTTTTCCTAATACGGCGTATCAAGTTTGGTTATAAAAACCCAAATGATACGCCAATTAAGCTTTTTACACACACTTTTCACTCTCAACAAATTTAACCGCGCTCATTTAAATTCTTAGAGATCGATTCCTAGTTTTTTATTACGTCTTTCTAAAGTACTAATCAAAAGGTAATAAGCTCAAATCCTATCTTATTTTCTTTCTTTTTTCGATTGAGATTTTAGGATTAAGGTTTGGATTTTGATATGGGGATTTTGCGTTTTGTCGTTCAACCTTTATGTATTCCCTTGGTTGATAGATTGAGTGTTAGGAGTATATTAGGATATTGAGGTCAAATGGGTAGAATGGGGGAAAACCCATTTCAAACTTTTACCTGTAGACCCAATACAGCGTATCTAGTAAAAACGGATATGGCGTATTAAGCATTTTTACCCAAAATTTAAACCCAATACGACGTATCGTGTTTTCTCTATAAGGCGTATTGAGCTTTTTGAAAACATAAAGCCCTTAATACCCTAACGACGTATTGATTCCCCTATACGCCGTATCAAGTTGTCCACATTAGATCAATACTCCGTATCTCCTATACGCCGTATCGTGTTTTCTCTATAGGGCGTATTGATCCTAAAACTTCCAAATACTTCGTATTGATACTCTATGAATATGGAGTGTTCACCTAAACCCTTATATGGCGTATCCACTTCCCCAATAAGCCGTATTCGACCTTTGACAGGATAATGAAAATTCTATTTCCTGTGTACTAACTTTGTCCGAGTCTTGCAGATATGACACCACTACCACCTAGGGCTCAGAGGCATTTGTGGCTTAGATACCAGGTAGAGGGATATACTAAGGATATTGTACTTGATTTCGAGCAGAGACTAGATACGATTTTTGGTAGACATGTTAACCGAGTACATATGTTAGATTTTGTAGGGTTGAATGAGGAGATGGGGCAGACTTTAGCTGATAGGATGAGGATGGTTTACACTAGGGCTGAGGGACAGGCGTTGTTTACTAGTCATGCTTGGAGGAGATTATTTGAGATTCGAGGACCGTTGGTTCGGGAGTTTATACTTGAGTTCTTCAGCACATGTAGGATCAGTGATACTGAGCTAGGCTAGGATGTTACTGACACTTTATGTTTTTAGCTGGGAGGAGCTAGACGTAGGATGACTTAGAGATAATTTATTATGGCTTTAGGTTTACATACTGCCGATGAGATGGCAGAGGATGGTTTTGAGGCATATTGGTTGGGTAGTGAGAGAGTGATCCCCGATAAGGGGGATCTTAGGGATTACTGGACTAAGATTTCATCTGATAGGGACTTTCTAGTGCTTGATCCCTCTTATACATTTATCCGAGACCATGTGAGGAGGCTGTGCCACATATTGATTTCTTACAGCATTTTTGGTAGGGGTCAGGCACCTGAGAAGGTGACTGCAACCGATCTCTTCTACTTGAGGAGCATGGACCAAGGGACGGAGAACGTCCCATACCTGTTAGCACAATAGTTGTTTAGGCACGACAAGGGGAGGAAGAGCGAAGCCAGGTTGTCTGAGGGACACTTTATTGGGCGTCTTGCTGAGCACTTTGGTTTAGTTAGTGATGAGGGACTAATGGGATTATTTGTAATTGCCCACGTGCTTCTGGTTATCGATTTAGATGAGCTTGTAAAGCTCAACATATATGTTAGGCTCGGTGATACTTAGGCTTGGGTAGCCCCAGGACTGGAGAGGCAGCCAATTGCTGTGGCTGGTGCCCTAGAGGTCGCTGAGGGTGCTCCCGATGTTGATGAGGGTGCTCAGGCTGTTCTAGTACCTGTACAGGCACCTTAGCCACCTCATGCGGCCGCCCCGACTAGGACTATGGAAAAAAGGTTGAGCAGACTAGAGGAGGAGGTCCACAGCCTACATGGTGACATGGGTGAGCAGAGAGAGTTGTTAGATAGTATGGCCTGTGATTTCTCCTGATTTATTACATGGACGGTTACTAGTCTCTCGCTAATGATGGATAGGAGTGGGGTACGATACACGAGTTATGCTAATACTCGCATACCTTACCAGACGCGCAGGATTAGACAGAGGACTAGAGAGGCCAACACTTCAATAGCCCCACTTGACGTGGACCAGCCCGACCCCTAATTTCTCTCCCTTACAATTTTTGATTTCTATCTTTGTACATATATTTTATTCATGTCATGATGTATCTAAACTTAAAACATGTTATCTCTTGATATATAATATGATATGATGATTTTTGGTTTGTTTGTATATGATAGAATCAAGCCTGGCAGTAAGTTCAACAACTAAGCTTATTGATATATTACGTACTCGAGCATCAAATCCAGACACAAGAGTGAATTCACGAGAGAAAGAGAGAGAGAGAGAGAGAGAGAGAGAGAGAGAGAGAGAGAGAGAGCGAGAGAGAGAGAAAGAGAGAGAGAGAGAGAGAGATGGAGTAAGGAATCCTGAAGAAAAGTCTAACTTAAAGACTTAGCTGAAAAGAAAAGTGCTTATTGGGAGACAACCCGAGATGTTTTTAATTCATTTTATCGAGTCAGTCTTTCCAGACATTAATACAGCGTATCCGCTCCATACCATACGGCATATCTGTTAGGGTATATGACACATGCACACACCTCTATTTAGACCTATGTACGTTATATAGCTCATGCACACACAGCTCGAACAAACAAAGAATACAAACAAGGCTTACGAAAAGTAAATGCGGAATATAATCGACACAAGATATAACGTGGTATCCACAACTAGGATAGTCGTGGCAGTCTACGGGATCAAACCAGAGAGATATTATTATTAAGCTCTAAGCTAAACTGCTCAGGCTCGTTCCAAACTACACAATCGTGCCAAAATGCATGACCTGTGCCAAACTGCACGCCTCGTGCTAAATTGCACGGGGTACAAACATACACACCCAGATCCAAGTTTACAATTACAATAAGAGGGGTATTTATAAGTGTGAAACCCATCCTTAGTTTACTTACTCTACTGATGTGGGATTGGGTTTGCACCCAACAATCCTTCCCTCAACCCGGTACTACAATGGGTCTCCCTTCCAACGATACAAGACGCAACTTGTTCTAAAGTCGCTGGACCACCTGTCCCACTCTATGTGAACGCCATGATCTGCTCTACCTGAGCTATCATTGAATCTGGATTAACTTGGGGTTGTGCCACCTGCGCCATACACACCGGGGCCTATATCAGTCTTCACAACTCAATAATCTCCCACTTGGAGGCTGATCTCTTTATCGCTCTCCATATCAAGTAATCTCTATAAACTTTGAACCACCTTCCCTTTAATAATGCTACTGCTCTAACCTTTATGTATCGTCAAACATACAGAACACGCTGCACCAACCAAACGCAGGGCTATGATACTTTCGATACAAGGTATCCTGAACTAACATCATTAAACTGGGAATAACCTTCCCTTAAACAATGCTACTACTCTAACCTTTCTGTACCGCCGAACATAAGGAACACGCTGCACTAACCGAACACAAGGCTAGGAGACTTTCGATACAAGGTATCCTGAACTAACATCATTAAACTGTGAATAACCTCTCTCTGGTAAGACACCATCCTCCGTTATTGATTCGATCCAAATCGTCTATATATAATAAAATATATATCATAAATATCTCAAATTAATTATAGTATAGAGAGTTTCCCGTTTAATATAAAATTGCTTGAGGACAAACAATAGTATATTTCCCGAGTGTCGTATCCCGACGAGAAGTGAATTTAAAATCCACGAAAGTATTATGTTTGATGCTTAAATATCAAGTATTTTTGTTTTTGATTTCTATTTCTAAAAAAAAACAAAGGGAAAGACAAAACAAACAACAATCATTAAGGCAACTAAGATTAAAGACAAAAAACGTTAACGGGAATCTAAAAACGCGACTAAATACCTAAATTATTAAAATTTAACCCTAAAACTATTTTTTCATTTTTTATAAACCCTAAATGACTGAAAATAATTTTAGAAAAAAAATTATATTTTTTTGATTTTTATTTAATTTTTTATGAATTAAAAACAGTTTTAATCTAAATAAAATATTAAAAATAGTAAACTAAATCTACAAATTCTGAAAAATTTATGAAAAGTACTTTGAACTAATTAAAATCTAAGAAAATTAAAAGATTTGGGAAAACAGTTGAAATAAGCAGGTAAATAAGCTTAAATAAGCTGATAAGCAAAACTGGGTAAATGACCTTAAATAATAAATGAAACAAACATATTATGAAAAAGTCCCAAGGGCGAGATGGTAGTGGAGTGTGTGCTAAAATGTTAGTTTGTGTTGAGGGAGAGGTCACAGGTTCGAAACAAGTGGCCTTTCTTTTTTGACAAAATATTTTTATTATTATTATTTTATTTGAAAAGGCTAAACTACCAACTAAAATAAACAACTTTAATGAAATGACTTTTTACTAGAACTGATTAATAAGCAGGAAATAAACATAAGAAAAAGTAACAGATTTGGTTTTTTAAGACTAAGTGAATTTAAGCTAACTTTTATGGACATTTTAGGACTCAATAAGCAAAAAGAAGACAAATAAGCTAAGAACAGATATTAACCTAGACCTAATAAGCACATAAGACTAAAAATGAGCAGACAAGATAGGCTAAAAAGCACTTTAACAAGCCAAAAGACAAATTGCTTAAAACCAATACCAAAAGGACATCTGACAGCTTTTTAAAGTTAAAATAAAGGCTTATTAAGCTAAGGAAAAAGCTGAAAAGATGGAAACAGATTAAGAACTAGACTTAAGCTATACTAATAAGCTGGATTTAAACAAATGACTTAAAAAATAAGCTAGAAAAGACAAAAGAAACAGGCAGTTTACTCTACTTGATGAATCAACACATACTGACTTCCATCAGCACATGCTAATTTTGATCAATAAAACTTCTTTTATCAACAATTGACTTAAAATAGGTTTAGCTTAGATTGCAATAAGCTGAAAACAATCAACATTAATCAAATTAAAGCTAAATTTCTCCCTTGAATCATCTGCAATAAAGGGTACTTATATCTAAACTAAACTAGCCTATTTTGACAGATCTAACCCAAAACACAAAAACAAAGCTTTCCCAAGGTTCAAATACTTAAAACAGATGTAAACTTATGCTTTTGAAACTCATTTTGAACACAAAAACCATTATTCAAGTACACTTTTATGAACTTAACCAAATAAGCTGATAAAAAAACTTTGGACTTGCAAGCTTAAACTTTGATTATAACAACCATTAAAACTTAATTTTAACTAATCTAAGTTTATAAAAACTAATCCTAGACCTAATTAAAGCTTAAACAAATTAGCTTGACTCCTAAAAGCCACACAAGCAGTTTTAACTAAGTTAAAACTGCTAGTGCCAAACACCCCTTTAAGATATTAAATTCCTATTTTTAAGCTTAAACAGACTTAATAAGCATCAAATTGATAAAACAGATCAAGCATTAAGCATAGAAAAGATAAATAAGCAAAAACTTTATGGAAATAAGCACTAAATGATAAGCTAACCTAAAAGCATATTTTTGATTTTTCTAAACAGTTTTTAGTAAAAGCTAACAACAGAACATGAAATGCTTTAAACTAAATGCAATAAGCTATTTAAAGACAGAATAAGCACAATTAAAGCAGATTTTTTTCACAAATAAGCAATAAATAAGCAAAAAATAAAAGCGAAAGACAGTAAAACAAGCTAAAATTGTGAAATAAGAATGTACTTAATCCTTATGCTCTAAACAAGTATATGACATGCTCAAATTGGAGCTCAATCTCGCAAGCTAGCTTTATTAGCGGATAGAGTGGGGGGGGGGCCAAAAACGAAGGGGAGCTCTACATATGGGGATGAAGGGGTGAGTCCCATCGCCGAGTCGCAGGTGTTGTGCTTATAAGTTGTTGCAGTGCCGACACTCACTTGGTGTACAGAGTCGATAGCTCGCTGTTTGGGAGGACTAGTTTCTATCTTGTCACATAAGATCTGATTTATAGACTAGTGCAGTATCTCTAAACTTACTTGATCAACCTGACTAAGCATACAGAGCTTCTGCACAATCCAGACAAATACAGGTCCCGAGTTTAGCTTAGAAAGTAATAAGCTTATTTGAGCTTTTTAAAGTCAATTCAAAACATATTAAGAATAATTGCTTATTAGTTAAAACAGAAATTAAAACACAGTTATAAAGGTAACTGAATTTTTATTAATAATTTGAAAAGGTTACAAGCTTAAAAGGAAAAATTACATTATTTAAAGACAATAAACAGAAAATAAGCTGAAAATTACAAATTAAGCTAAACTAAACTACTCCTACACTACATGCCCTTTCTGTGTGATCTGAGCCTCTATTTATAGAGGGTAAGGGAACCTTCTAGCCTTCCAGGAGCGTCCTCATCTTCTAATCATAGCCATCCAATCATAACCGCCTCATTATTTGAGCCGTTAGATTGCATACACGTTTGATTGGCCAATGGGGTTGTATGGGATTGCCAGCGTGGATATGGATGGTGTTAGTGGTGTCAGAAATAAGGCTTCTAGAAGCGAGAGTCTGTGTGGCGAATGGGTGAGAAGGGATTTACTCTGTGCGTGTGTTCAGGGGTGAAAGTAAAATGGGAGGAAAAAAGTGGAAGGTGAACAGTAAAACCATTTGTTATAATTTTTGACTTTGACCCGAGTTTTATAAAGTTTTGGATCGGGCTATAATTGGTTTGGGCCAAGAATAGGATATAAGATAAATGGACTTAGATTTGTGATATTTTAGGCTTAGGTTTTCTATAGTATCAATCTTGGGCTGACCCAACCCAATAAAATGGGTCCGAGTTGGTCCGTAAAAGATGGGTACGCCTTCGGCTTTGGTTTTTCGCACTCTTTCCAATCCTGTGCTCGGTTTTGTCCGGTTTGCCTTATTTTTGTTCATTTTTGTCATATCCGTTACCTGCACAATACAAATTATAAAACACACATATACAATGTATTTTTCATTTGTTTTAGGTCATTTAGGGTCATTTTAATAAGATAAAATGATATGTGATTAAACACATATCAAATCCCCCATACTAAGCTATTGTCGTGTCCTCTCGCAATGTCATAAACTTACACTTAGAAAACCAAAAATTTCAACCCCCTTAGACTAATTACCTCGAAAAGTAGCTAAGTGTTCATCTAAGGGGATTAAGAAATCACTAGTTTTGAAAAGCTCCCCGTTTTACCATTTTTATGTATTTATTATTATCTTTCATACATTTCATAACTTCATGGAACAAGACACACTAAAAGGATAAATTCATCGTCCTTGATTTTTCACCCGCCCCAAACCAAGCTTAAAAAATAAATTCATTGTTAAATACAAGTTAAGATGCCAACACTACTCATAAATGCTAATTGTGAATGCATAGCTACTTTCCGCTCCCCTTATTCTCTAATCTTTAAACTTTTTAAATTATTATTAATTCATGACAAATAAATTAATGTCTTATTCACATAAAGTAAACCCGGTTTAGACCACAATTAGTTTGAAATCCTTTCCTAAAGAGACGATATGGTGAGAATAAGGTCCACATTAAGGTTCTAATTTCGCATGATTTAGGGGTTATCCTTTTTAGATAACCCCGGAGTCGAAATTTGGCTTTATTATTATTATTATTGCAACATTATTAAACCTCGGTCCTTTAAACAACTGCCACATCGGTATGCGAGCCGACCATGGTCCAAGAGTCTTATTTCGACCTCGGTGATCCTCGACCTTTTTTAAGGCTGCAACATCGGTTGTGAGCCAGCAAGATGCAGCAAACTTTTTTCAGTCTCGAATTATACCATGTGCCTTATTTAGAAGACTGCCATATCGGTTGTGAGCCGGCAAGAGGCAGTAAACTTTTATCAGCTCACAGTATTTATTATTATTATTACCTCCACCCTTTAAACGACTACCACATCGGTTGTGAGCCGGCAAGAGGTAGTGGTCATACTTCGCATCGGAATTATTACATAACTTATTAAATATAGCCAAATTCAAGTCCAATGGTCCTTTTAACTACCTAGACAACAGTAGCGAGCCGTCAGGAATCGGTAGCCTATTTCCCCACAACACTGACAAAACCTCGATGTGTACCTTACTTTCACCAGAAGGAATCTCTACGAAGGGATCTAAACTAAGAATCGCAAAACCAAATCAACTGTATTTATTTAATAATATAACGTTTATTAAGCTGATGGGAGCAAAAAGCCACTATTAACCTTTATGAGCTCTAAAGAGATCCAACTACTCTATGTTTAGCATCTAACTTATATAAAACTCTATCATTTTTTGTTCTTCGCAAATTTAAAATCTTTAATAAAAAGATCCGCGAATGCTTAGTCTAATAAAACAAGCTTTGCATTTTTAAAGTCTATCATGGAAACTTGCAAATTCTTAGCTTTTTCAAGCTAGAATTCGCGTTTTAAAGCTTCTTGTATAAAAGACTAGCAAAAGCTTAAATTTATATAAGTTAAGGGGCAAGCTAGAGCGCAACATGCTCGATCAAGTCAAAATTTATTCTTAAAAAGACAAAACATCGTGTCAAAACACTTATTCTATTTTTGAAAATAAATTTTAGTTTTGGCATAAAATCACATATTTTTGGTGGAAAAACGGGGTTACGTGAAGACAAGGCAAATGCAAGTAAGATCGAATCGAAAGATCCTCCATACTAAAACAAGAAACACCATTGTCCTCAATGTGAGACTGTCACCCTCATACTAATTTCAAGGCATAATCTAAATATTAAGGGGTCTCTATGCAAATCTAAAGCCGTTTAAATGTTAATCAATAAGATCTAGGATATCGGATTCCCATATATAAGCATGTGAAGGATTGAAGATCGAGTGGACGATGGACAAAACCACGAGCACGAGAGTCTTCATAAATCGGGAAATCCTGGACATAAAACACAAAACACGAAACACGAGAAAAGAAGAGGCGAGCCTCATTTATCACACTTATTAATTTAACATACTACACTAGAGATAAGCATGGGTGCTACCCACGAAGCGCTTGTTTTTGTTAACCGAGTCACGAGCCTGACTCGACCCCAATACTAGATTTGGTCAAGGAGGATAGAAATGGAGATAAGGAGCATCCAATATAGGAATGTCCCTTCCATAAATGCTAATTGTGAATGCATAACTACTTTTCGCTCCCTTATTCCTAGATCCTCGAAAGCTTTTATTATTATTATTCATGACAAATAAATTAATGTCTTATTCACATAAAGTAAACTCGGTTTAGACTACAATTAGTATGAAATCATTTCCTAAAGAGACGATATGGTGAGAATAAGGTCCCCCCCCCCCCCCCCACCCGACTCCCTCCCCCCCCCCAACCCCCCCCACCCCACCCCCAGCCGACACACCCCTCCTCCCCCGCACGATCCACACATTAAGTTTTAATTTTTGCACGATTTAGGGGTTATCCTTTTTAGATAACCTCGGAGTCGAAATTTGGCTTTATTATTATTATTATTATTGCAACATTATTAATCGCTCAAGTCCCTTAAAACAACTGCCATATCGTTAGGCGAGCTGCACCATGGTCCCAGGATCATATTTCGACCTCGGTGATCCTCGACCTTTTTGAAGGCTGCAACATCGGTTGTGAGCCAACAAGATGCATCAAACTTTTTTCAGTCTCAGATTATTACCACGTGCCTTATTTAGAAGACTGCCACATCGGTTGTGAGCCGGCAAGAGGCAGTAAACTTTTATCAGCCCATAGTTTTTTATTAATAATTATTACCTCCACCCTTTAAACGACTACCACATCGGTTGTGAGCCGACAAGAGGTAGTGGTATTATTTCGGCTTTGGTTTATTACATCTGTTTTAGGTCATTTAGGATCATTTTAATAAGATAAAATGATATGTGATTAAACACATATCAGTTATTAATTCACTCAGAGGCCAGTTGAAGTTGCGCATACTTCAACTTATCTTTCATCACCAACCTGGTGAACATCTCTACAAGGCTCTTCTTTCCAAGAATCTTTAACCAAGATAAGGACCTTTCACTTATCAATATCTGAACAAGCTTTGCCTAACTGCGAAACTTTAGATCTTACAAGATAAATCGACACTTAGTAACTCTGTCCCAGTATATAAACACTTTCTCCTGCCTGAGCTCAGCCTAACTTCTTAAGAGATTTCTTCAACCATATTAACTCTCTGCTTGCTTATGCAACTGCCATAAACTAGAATTCTATAGTTAACATAGTGATACACTTCTATAGTCTAGACTCCCACTCGACTGTTGTTACACCAACTGTAAGCACATAACTAAGCACCTGCTTCTCAGAGCATATATCCTTCATCTCGAACACTAAGGGCAACTACCACTTAGTCTTGTTGAACTCTGCCATGTCGGAGCCTGCGATCAACATGCCATCAACCTTTAACAATTGTCTAATGCAGGATGAACCATCTTCTTAGAGTAGCAACATTGGTTTATGGCACATTACTCGCACCTTATCCTTTTGCATAAAACTATCAAATTTCAAGTACCGTAGCCTCGGTGCTTGTAATCAGACCTGACAGAATTTTTCTTCCAATATGCACTCTAGGTTTTCTTACCTGCCCAACTAGTAAAACCCTCGCTTTTGTGCTATGTAGATGTATCATTCAAGGCTCTCACATAAGAAGGCTCATGCAGCTACAATACTCAAGACTAACCTGATTGTAGTCATCTTCACAATTGGAGAGAACCCGTTTCTGTTGGAAACCCTTAACCACCAATCAAACCTTGTACCTTTTGTTGCCATCCTGCTCTTCTTTAACCTTGAACATCCACAATCTTTGTGATGCCTTCTTTCCTGCTGATATTCTGACTAAGGAACACGTCTGATTCTTTTCAAGTGAAACCATCTCTTCATTAATAGCCTTCTTCCATTGTACGAATTCTTTGCTACTCAAAGCTTTTGAATAAGACTTCTTTACCATTCTCTGTCAGTAGCAAATAGTTTGCTGATGGAGAGTACCTTACTAGAGCCCTAGACTCACTCGTGGATCTTCGTACATGTAGAGTCTCGGAGCCTCCCTTTGGAGATGCTCATCATTAGAGTATTCTTTATCTGATCTTGCCACTGATCCATGAAGTTTCCTACTGTTTTCGGACTCCTCACTCGTATCTGAGCTCCCACCTGGGCTCTGAGTGATTTCTGAACTCAACCCATGCTCTGCAACTATGCTATCATTCTCTACAAGGTTCTCTGGAATGGCTACTAACACCACTTAACTCTTCTTTATTGGCTTCGTTAAGCTACTTGAATCTGTCACAGACCTGGCTTCATAAATCGAGTCCACAAATGTAATATCTCTACATCGGATAACCTGGTGACTCTTCGTATCCCGAAAGCTGTATCGCATTTCATCTGAGCCGCTGCCTATGAATGTACATTTCATGGCTTCTCCGCAAACATCTTTCACCTTAACAAATGAGTCACAACCAAATACCTTAAAGTGTGTGAGACTTGTATCCTTCCCTCGCCATTCCTCCTCTGGAATATGCAACCCTATCAAAATGTAGGGTATGCGGTAGATTAAGTACACCGTACTAACTGAATCTGCCCATAACATCTTTGGAGCCTCTGCACGAATCCCCGTGCTCTCGCTCTGAATGTTTGGCTCAATCTTTCAGTAACACCAAACTGTAGAGGTGTTTTCGGGACCATTTTAGGCATCATAATCCTGTTCTCGACACAAAACTTAATCGGTCAGCTACTATACTCTCCACCATTATTAAAATTCAAACACTTCACCTAAAGGTTTGGATTATACCTACCGCAACTCCTGATGTAATAAATGTAGGGCCATAGCCTTCTATATGAACTTGCTCCAACCTTTGTAGTTTCCTTGTCTTTACTGACATTTTGAAGG
The DNA here is from genome assembly GCA_026074375.1 of Tanacetum coccineum. Classification (NCBI taxonomy): domain Eukaryota; kingdom Viridiplantae; phylum Streptophyta; class Magnoliopsida; order Asterales; family Asteraceae; genus Tanacetum; species Tanacetum coccineum. Next base: position 22,561 of record BQNB010030122.1, read on the forward strand.
AAAGCTTCTTCTGCTTCCTCAAACCACTTGGCTTATAGAAGTAGATATGGTAAGTGCTTAATTACACATACCATTTATCCATTAAAACGAGCTTAAATGACAAAAAATCGGACATAAAATGCCGAATATATTCTTGTTTTGCTTTATATACTGTACATGTATCAAATACTCACTAAAAGACAAAAGTCAAGCCAAAACAGACAAAACCGAGCACGAAATGGAAAGAGCGTAAAAAGTCAACCAAATTAAAGTCAAAATCAAAGTCAAAGTCAAAGGCAAAAAGTCAAAGTCAAAGACGAAGCCGATATCGAAGAAATGTTAAATGGGCCAACCCGCACCCAAGTTAATGGGCCAGGTCAGCCCATTAATCATAATATATAAGACTTTAGCTTTTAAGCTTTTATAAAAAGCCTAATCCAAAACCCTTATAAACCAGCCCAATCCCAAAGCCCAAACCACTTAACAACAATTAACCATATACCCTTAACCCTCATTACACCAAAGGTCCTTAAACCTTTGCACCGTTAGTCCAAAAGAACTAACAGTGTCAGTCCAAAAGAACTAACAGTGTCAGTCCAAAAGGACTAACGGTGCAAACACATAACTGAATTCAGAGCAAACCCCGTTACCCTGTATCCCAATCAAATTTTCCCGCCAACACTATTCACACGTCTTCTACCCCTCGACTTATGCACCCACAAACAAAACATCATTTTCCCTCAACCCCACATCAAACCCCACTTCATAAAACAACAAATTCATGTTGACAATCCTAAACAACCTCATTCGTCTATGACAGAAGACAAGAAATCAAAGGTTGAAGATCAAAGAACTTGGAGAACACTCAAAATTGAAGGCTAGGATTGATTATTGACTTACTCACACAAGAAGCACAGCTGCCTCACTCAACAAAACACCTTAGTTATCAACTCCAGAAGTAGAATAATGCTTAGACTCAAGGAACCTATTTTTCTTCTATAATAGGACTCATTGTAGCCTTGGAAAGGAGGTAGTTATTGTATCTAGCTTAGTAGCTTTTTAATGTACTTCAGCTATTTGCAATTAAACTTCCAAGTCTTGTAATGTTTTAAAAAGTTAATGAAAGTTTGAGGTTTTATGTTACATAATCTGTTTTTTTTTTCAAACTCTTATTCCATTGTTGCTAAAAGATTTTCATAAGCTACTCTAAGCTCATATTTACTCTAATATAAGCTTTTCTAACTTAAACTCTTTAAACTTCTTCATAGTTTAAAGAGTTTAAGTCTTGTTATCAAAAATAAAAAAATCTGTCAAGAACAATGGAGCAGGGTGTATACTGGATGGCCATGGGTTAGTGCTTATTGGTAAGCATTAGGATAAGTTAGAAACTTGTTTTGGGTGCTAAGAATCTTAACCAAAAGCTAAGGACACTTGTGAGTTTTATTTTTACATTTTTGCTAAAAACTGCTTATTGCTTATTTGTACTTATCATAGTGCTTATTCCTGTTTTAGATTGCTTATTATGTCTTTTTATTGTGTTTTGACCATGTTTCATGCTTAGTTGTAGCTTATATGTTAGTTTTGTAAGTTTTAGTCTAAAATCAGTTTAAAATCCAAAGATATTGCATAATCTGTAATCTTGTTGTTCATGCTTATTTGAGTGTTAAAAGTTGTTCATCAGGGTTAATATTAGCTTAATATCATCTGGGCTTTCAAGGTTTAAGGTTAAAATTGCATTTTACAAGTTTAAAATGGGTTTTGAAAACTTAAAGGGGTGTTTGGGTTAAGAGGCAAAGTGGGTCAAAACTGGTGTAAAACTGTTTGGGTCACTTGGCAAACTTTAGCAAGCCTTCTTTAAGTCAAATTAATCTGTTTTTAAAGGTTTTTAAGTTTAAAAGTGAGTTTTTAAGTTTTTTTATAAGGTACTTAAATCTGTGGTTTCAAAACAGATTATGATAGCTTATTTGATAAGGCTTTTGAAAACTAGCTTTTAAGTGGTGTATTGGTGTTGTTTATGTTGTCAAAATTGCAGTTTTTCTTACTTGTTTTAGAGTCTAAATGCAGTAGAATTTAGTAAGTTTAAGTAGGAATTTGTCATTTGAGTTTTGAGTTAAAACTGTTAAAGTTTTCAAGTGTTAATTTTAAAGCTTAAAAGGCCATTTTTAATCTCAAAATTTAGGTCAGTTAATGTTAGATTTAGGATTTAAAGCTCATAGCATAAGCTCTTTGGTGTATAAGCTTTACCTGTTTCAGCTTATTTTGTAGTCTAAACTTATTTTACTAGCTTAAAATTAGGTCTGAACTTTGCCTTTTGTCTTTTCAAAAACTAAAAAAAATCAGCAGCTACTGAGAGTAACAGCCTTTTTCATAAGCCTTTTAAACAACTTATTTGATTTTCAAACTGTTTTCTGATTGATGATTTAGATAGCTTGTTGTAAAAGCTTTTCAGTGCTATAAGTATCTAAGCCATAAGGATCCATTTTCTAGCTTAAAAATAAGCTAGAAAGTGCCCTTGTAGGCTGTTGTAGTAGTTTTTGGCAAATTTAGCTTATTTGCTTTTCTGAGCTTATTGGCTTATTGGCTTTCCTTTATTTATGTTTAGTCTTGATTATTAGGTTAGTTTTAAGGCATTGTTAGCTTATTTAGTTTAGGTTAGAGCTTATTCAAGCTTATGAGCTTTTTTAGTTTAGAATTCTAAGTTAAAAGCCTTTTAAGAGATTCTGTCATTTTAAGCTTAGTCTAGCTCATTTTATTTGCTTATTTTTGTTCCATAATGCTTATTAGGTATAGCTTATTGTTTGTTGTTAGCTTATTTGCTTTTTCATCAGCTTATTAAGTCTAAAAAAGGCCAACAGTTTAGCTCTTTAAGTCTTGGTGTAAAAAGCCAAAACTGTCACTTATTTTAGCTTATTTCAGGCTTATTCATAAGTTTTCATAAAAAGTGCTTTCACAAAAATTGCTTATTTTTAAGTTATAAAACTTTTTCAATAAGAAATTTTCAAAAAAAATAAAAACCAAGGAAAGTAGGAAGCCCAAGGTGAGCCAAGGCTCGAACCCTAGACCTCTACCACCCTCAACCTGATTTTAACACACACCTCCACTACAACATGCCCTTGGGTCTTTTTCGGTTATAGCTTGCAACATTAAATACTTAACCCTTGTTTTAGCCATTTAGCTTATCAACCTATTTTAGCTTAATACCAGCTTATTCAAATAAGCTGGTAACTCCGTTTTATTTTTCTTAAACTCAGCATTGTTCAAAGTACTTTTTGTAATTTTTTTAGATTTTTTATAAATAGTTTAGTATTTTTAATATTTAATTTAGATAAAAACTATTTTTTATTCATAATAAATTAAATAAAAGTCAAAAAAATATAATTCTTTTTTCTAAAATTTTTATTAATCATTTAGGATTGTTAAAAATTAAATTTGCATTTTTAGGGTTAAATTTGTAGAATTTAGTTTTTTAAAGAACGAGATTTGAATCCCGTTATCGTTTTTAGTGTTTTAGCCTTAATTGCTTTCGTTTTTAGCGTGCCTTTACTTGTTTTTGCATTTGAATTATAGAAATAGAATCCAAATCAAATCTTGAATCATTCAAACGCGCGATCACGAACGTAACCGATCTTCCATTCACGCCTCGTCGGGAAACGACCCGGGAAGGTTTTTTGGGATTTTACTTTGGTCAAAAACAATTTTCCTTCTTAAAGCTTTACGGAATTCTTACTCTTCTATAATTGATATTATCCTATTATATATTTATATTATATATATTTATATATACTAACTGAATGTGATCAATTTTTTTGTTGGCGCACGCTGCCCGGGGAGGTTTGTGAAACGATATTTGTGTACGATTTTGCAGATTAGTGATTTGAAGACACCTCCATACCCCGTGTAGTTATATCGCTTTCATTATCTGGTGAATATTATTTTTATCTATTAACAAGTAATCAAAATTAACCAAAAAAATTGAAAAAAAAACCAACAAAAACGACCCGTTTGTGTCCCACTTGTGAATTCGCTCACTTTAGATTACAAACTATCTATAGTATAAGGAGGGACGATCCTACAATTTCGACCCGAAAGGAGAAGTTTTTTTAAAACGCTTTGGCGCTTTACCTCCGCTCCCTCCGCTTCTTTTGCTTTTTCTCATAGCTATCGCCACTTGTTCGATTATCGGTTACAAAAATATTCTTTCTTTTTATTTTGTTTTTAGTGTATGCAAACTCGCTCTTCTTCAAAATTCATTGGTGAACCTTCTACGAATCCTATTTCTACGAATCCGAGACTTCGTAACCGTAGACGTTCAAAACAAAGAGTCGAACCGTTCGCTCTTGAAGAAGTTCCCATAGTTACGATGTCCTGTAACATTCGAGAATTTTCGAAATTTTGAATGACGATTTCAATCTTTGACTTTTAGGGTCTGACTTGACTTATAAGAACGATCATCTAAATCACGTTTTCACGACTCGGACTCTAAAGCAATTTGATGTGGAATGACATTCCTGACAACTTTTTAGTTTTGACCGAGACCCGAAAACAGTCAGAAGGTGACTGAAATGCCCTCGCAAGATTTTAGAATCAAGAACGAGTACCGGCACAAAAATAATTAAATTTGTTTTGTTATTTAATTATCAGTATTTATTTAATAAAAATATTAAATAAATTATTCATCATTTTGATGAAAAGCGTTGTGATAACGCAAATGCTCGAGCTTAAATCCATTCTATTGCGGACGAGACGTAACCGGTTCACAAAACGAGTAACAGATATTTTATTTAATGTTATAAAATATTTATGAAATATTATCAAATAAATACTCATTTTTATCGGAAAAATGATTTGAAAAACAATAGCGCGAGTTTCGCGACTCGAATCATCCGTTAAGTCGTCCAAACGAGTCCCGAACCACTTTTATCAAAACTATATAAAGAAAGTTACAAACTGAACCCTCAACTATATTAAACTTATCACTTCATATTAAAGTTTTATTATAAATATAAAACTTTTATATCTTTTTTTTCATTTCATCTCTTATACACACACATACATCAATTATACACTCTCTCTCTCCCCCAATGATTCCGGCGAACCCCCCACCACCGCCGGCCACCACCGCCGCCGCCGGAAAAGTTTTCCGGCGGAGTATTCCGGCCAAGACCAAAAACGAGGATAGAAATTTTAGGGAGTGTGGGTATCTAGACGGGTGGTGCAGGTACAACAAAACTCGTTGAACTCATCGTCGGGATCTAACCGAGAATCCCTCACCTACCACGTGCGCCTCACGAACGACCTCCCCACCACCAACAGCCCACTACCGTCACGTCACCACCTCCACCCCATCATCATCATCTTGTCACCACCATCATTTTCATCGACACACCACGAGGGTGTCTGTTTCGGTGGTATAGCAGCAGAGGTGTTCATTTGGTTTTATAGAAAAACCAAAAGGGTGCGGGTGGGTTTATATCACCAAAAAGGGTGCGTTTTGATTGTTATAGAAATCAACTAGGGGGCGGTTGGCTGTTACAGCAGAAAAGGGGTGTTTGGTTTTGTATAATAACGATAGGGTGCGTTTGGTGTAGTCACAACCTCAAGGGTGTTGGTTCGATGGTTCAGCTCACGAGAAGAGGTGCGTAATGGTTTGTCCCAGGATCAACCCACGGGGTGCGTGGTTGCGGGTCCGAACCAATGGGTGCGATTGGTTGGGTCTAACACCTCAAAGGGTGCGTTTTGTTTGGCAGCGAAGGCTGCGTTTGGTTGTAATAAGTACCCACGAGGGTGCGTTGGGATCCAAACAGCACGTAGGTGCGTTTGGTTTTTATGTCAGCCACCAGGGTGCGTTTTGGTTTCCTCGTGGCAGCCAATGGTGTGTTTGGTTATAAGTAACAGATTAGGGGTGTTTGTTTAGCTGTTAGCACAAAGGGTGCATTGGGTTTGTTGTCTCACAAATAGGGTGCGTTTGGCTGTGTAAAACAGCCATCGGCTGCGTTTGGCTGTTACAGCAGAAAAAGGGTGTTTGGTTGTGATAAACAAATTAGGGTAGCGTTTGGATTTGTTATAGCCAACAAAGGGTGCGTTTGGCTCTTGTAGAAACTGAGTAGGGTGCGTTTGGATGGCTGTATAACAGCCATGATGCGCGTTTGGTGTTGTTTATAACCAACTAGGGTGCGTTTGGTTATGGTTCTCAGCCAAAGGGTGCGTTTGGTTTAGTATATCAACTGCAATAAGGTGCGTTCGGTTGGCTAGCCCACAGCGCAAAGTGCGTTTTGCTTGGGTTCTCAGCCAACATGGGTGCGTTTGGCTTGTGTTAATAGCCATGAGGGCTGTTTGGTATAATAGAGAACGCGAAGGGAGCGGGTGATTTATATAAATCGATTAATAAAATTAGTAAGATCTTATAAATATTAAAACTGGATCTAAATGGTGGAAATGGTTAAATAAATACTTTATTTATTATCTTCACTTTGCATGATAATAACCTTAAGGGGTGTGGTTTGGGTTTGCAACACAAATAGATTGATAAGAGGATAGTTATATAAATTTTGAGATTGCTAGTTTGTAATATTTCAATAACCGGATAAACAAACGGAAACTATACTTTCTAAATGAGATAACTATTTTAGCAAACCGTCAAGGAAACAATATTCTAGATTATAAAAGATTATTTTATATTTTTAATTGTCGACTGGAAATTTACATCATAACCATTGTGAAAACTTTAAAAACATAATGTGCATGATTTATAACTTTAAAACGTAAGTTTACTTTTATGCTAAGAAACTTTTTATTTATTTTAAGTGGTGATTTTCTAAAATCAAAACATGTCGAATCATTTTTGTTTAATCCAATTACTCACGTTTCTAAATAAAATTTGCAAAGTATTATATGTTTCAAATTTATATCTTGATTGTTGTTTATTATAAAATTCATCATACAATTATATAATTGCTTATTTTCTTCATATGTAATATAATAATGGGATATATTACATCTCTTCTATACGATTACACGTAGAATCACATAATATCTTTTCAATTTATTTATTTAACCAACCACCAAACTATTCCAACTTTAAATCTAAATCTTTAATCAATGTGTCACGTTGATGTACTCACTCATCGGGAACCCAAATACATCATCCTAGGCTAGTAGGATATAACCGTTAAGATAAGCTTCAAATCTTCTTCTTGGTCGATCCGTTTTAGTGTCCGTTTTGTCTTGTACTTCAATGTGTTCATTCCCACAATCATTCTTAATCATCGATGTGAGTTTAATAGCCCCCATCTTTTTTCACCTTGTTTTACATTACTTTACAAATCTCCGGGGGAGAAATAACATCTCAATACAACTTGTTTACATATTCCATTCACAATATGCTTATACTTACTACGTTCTACAACACTTGGTTAACAACTTGATTTTGCTATTCATTAGAAACACAATTACATGGTTGATTACCAAAACTGGTTTTCATAACTTGTTCACATATCATTTGCATACGTGCTTAACGAAATTGATACAACTCATTTCGAACTCAACTACTTGATTTATATCACACTCATTTCACATATGGATTAAGTACTCAAAGCTAAATTTACGAATACAACAGTAAATTTTATTGGACACAAGTGTTTTTCGATACATCGTCCTGTTTTGCATGTCCTAAGTAAATAACCCTCCCAAATGCCCATTATCAGAACTTCAAATTCTTGACCGGAGGACCGGTTAAGGAAGCGCGAGTGTATAAATAGATCTATTTGGGATTGACATCCCTGTTCGGGTGAGTAGCTCTCACTAGTTTCGACAGTACTGAAACAACGAATGCATACATGTCGGAACAATTTGGATGTTTACGGGTTTGAACATCTACACGGGCACCTTTTGTGCATTAAATTGCATACATATATGTCGAGCTTCGGTGTCATGAGCTTAGTGCAACAGTAGATATTAATTATGTGGTACTGTATTTGTTATAGTAGACCCATACATTTTGGAAAATCAACGATTTCACTGTCCATACTACTTATTGAACATTACTAATTTTTTTTGAACACTTTTATTATATTGCGGCGAAGCAATAAACACTAAACTCTTTTGGTTCTGCATTTACTCTTACATTTTCGGCGATTATTATAAGGATTGAAATAATCGTACATACGGATAGAAATGACATAGCAACGGTACTTTATAAATCTTTGGGATTCCAACATTTACATTTATTACATTACAAAAAACTCTATGAACCACCAACTTTAATGTTGACAACCTTTTTTTAAAACATGTTTTTTTCTCAGGTGAATTAATGCTTGGCTTAACTTGATGTGGCAATGATTCTAAAATTGACAAGATTCCATTATGGATTTCAACTTACATACAAATATTGATCAAATCTCGTTGGGCTAATTTTCAGAGCTTTATCATTGTGATGCAATTATAAGGACAAATGTTTATATCGAAATTCAAAGAAGTCAAAACTAGATTACTTTTCAAACGACACATATTAGAGGTCGTTCTCTAGTATCTTGTGCTATTGTGGTTACAAAAATATTCTTTCTTTTTATTTTGTTTTTAGTGTATGCAAACTTGCTCTTCTTCAAAATTCGTTGGTGAACCTTCTATGAATCCGAGACATCATAACCGTAGACGTTCAAAACAAAGAGTCGAACCGTTCGCTCTTGAAGAAGTTCCTATAGTTACGATGGCCGATCAACGTACTATGGCGGAATTACTCCGTGCACCCACCGAGGGTTATGCGGAGGCAATCGTAGTACCACCCATTCCCGCTGAGCATTTCAAGGTCAAGCATAGTCTAATCTATCTTGTAACTTCAAAACAATTCTTCGGTTTTGAAGATCCTCATGCTCATATTCGATATTTTAACAAGATCACTTCTACGTTGAAGTACAAAGATGTGCCCGAGGCGTCGATTAAGCTTATGCTTTTTCCATTTTCTATCAATGGTCCAGCCCGGATTTGGCTTGACAAAGAACCTCCTCATTCTATTCTTACTTGGGACTATCTTGTTTCCAAGTTTATTAACCATTTCTTTCCTCCCTCAAAAACAACAAATCTCCGAAATGAAATTTCAAATTTTAATCAAAAGTTTGAGGAAACGTTTAGTGAGGCATGAGACCGATTCAAGGATCTCCTTCGAGCATGCCCCCATCATGGTTTTTCCGAATTGTATCAACTCGATACATTCTACAATGGTTTGAACCCATCCAATCAAGATTCTTTAAATTCTGCCGCCGATGGCAATCTTTTGGAAAGAAGTGCACAAGATGTGTTGAAAATCATTGAAAACAAATCAAAAGTTCGTAATTCAAGAAACAAACCAATTGTTTCTCAAGTGAAAACAAGTAATATCGATTCCTCAGAGATAGCAAATGCCGTAGCTAGTGCCGTGACTAGTGCGATGACCGCGATGTTTAAACAACATCAGGTAACCCCAGCTTCAGCTTCCATAAAAGCTGTTGAGGAATCTTGTGTTACTTGTGGCGGTGCTCATTCTTACCGACAGTGTCCTGCCACCGATGGCAACACTTTTTCGGGTTATCACGACAATATCCAAGGATATGTTTCAGCCGCCGCTGTTAACTAGAATCAGGGAAATACCGAATACCGTCCTCCAAGTGTTGCTAACCAAACTCGACCACCGGGTTTTGCTCAACCATATGAGCAAAATAATCAAAACTGGTACAATCAAGGTTACAATCAAAACAGAGGAAATTCGAGTTATCAAGCCCCGACTCAACAAACTCAAGTTACTACTTTGAGTGAATTGGAGAAATTTAAGAAAACAAATGAGGCTAGCATGCAAGCTATGAGAAATCATATCGGTAATTTAAAATCAGAATTAAGAAATGAAATGCAAGCTACAATGTCAAATCAAACCAATGAGCTTAAGAACATGATGGCTAGTTTCTTTCAAATGAACACCGCTTCTTTTTTGGGTTCGAGACCACTCCCTAGCAACTCCATTGCTAACCCAAAAGGTGAATTGAAATCCATGACCACCCGAAGTGGTATTGTTTTAGATGGACCTTCCGTTCTAATGCCTCCTCCATTCATTAATCCGGAGGAGGATGAACGAGCAGAGGAGACGTTAACGGACCCGGAACTCGTTGAGTATACCATTAAGGTCCCACCTCCTCTTGTCCAAAAACCTCAAGCTCCTTCACAAAAATTTTATGAGATGCCAAAAAGGGATCCTCTTCACCCCAATATCCCTTATCCTTCAAGGATGAACAAGGAAAAACAGCAAGACAAAGATGAAATACAAATTCATAAGTTTTGGCAAATGTTCAAACAACTTCACATCAATATCTCTCTTGCTGATGCATTAATTCTAATTCCAAAGTACCAGAAAATGCTTAAAGCTCTCCTTTCCAATAAGGAGAAACTTTTAGAACTGGCAAATACACCCCTCAATGAAAATTGCTCAGCGGTTATCCTTAAGAAGTTACCCGAGAAACTTGGAGACCCTGGGAAATTTCTCATTCCGTGTAGTTTTAGTGAGCTCAATTGCAAGGCCTTAGCCGATCTAGGTGCCAGTATCAACTTGATGCCACTCTCGGTTTGGAAAAAGTTAGGTTTATCCGAACTTATATCCACCCGAATGACCCTTGAATTAGCTAACCGGTCGGTTTGTACACCTGCTGGAATTGCAAGGGATGTTTTTGTTCCGGTTGGAAGATTCACGTTCCCTGCTGATTTCGTCATCGTCGATTATGAAAGCGATCCTCGAGTTCCCCTCATCTTGGGAAGACCTTTCTTGAGGACCGCTCGTGCTTTGATTGACGTGCACGGAGAAGAATTGATTCTCCGTGACGGTGACGAAAGATTAATCTTGAATATGAAACATGGCACTTCAAGTTATTCTAATAAACATCAAAGAGAATCAATCAACATGATTGATATTTACAATATTTCATACAAAGATTATCTTGAAGACTTGTTCGCAAATGAGAAAATAACAAATCATCTGAGTGGCAATCCTACTTTTTCTTCGAAACCCGACACACTCACTTTCGATTTAACTTCACCGAAAGTTAAATATGATATCTTTGATCCGGAGGGAGAAATTGCTAAATCTTGATTCTACCAAGGATCTCCCTCCCTCTCCTAATGTCAATCCATTAAGTGGCAGTACCACTTCTTCTTCTCCTAGTCTCACAACTTCTGAGATTAGTGATTATTCTCTTGAGGAGTTCGCCGATGAACTCGCTCTTATTGAGTCATTTCCACCGGGAAATGATGACATGACTCCGGAAGACGTTATTAGAGAGATCGAATATTTGCTTAACCGTGATCCATTAGCAGAAAATTCTCCTAATAACGATCTTATTTATACCATTCCCGAGATGTTCACCGATGAACATACTCTTGATTATTCATCTCCACCGAGATATGATGATGCCGATGATGATCTTTTTTATCTCAAGACCGATAATGATGAATGGGGAAAAATATTTTATGATGATCCATTTGACTCCAAGGAAAATAAAATCAAAGTTTCTAAACTCTTGGTTGATGAACTTGATTCCACTGGATCAAGTAGTTTCCTTCCTCATTTCCTCGAGGGTGACTCGGTTCTCTATGAGGATTTTTCCGAGGTTGATACTTTGACTTCAACCGATAACGAGGACAAAGTATTCAATCCGGGTATACTCGTTCATGAGAACCTTTATGAAGTCACCAATCGAGTAACACCGGATAAGAATGTAAAGAAGAAATCCTCATCTAATGCTTCTTTAATTCTTGAGGATTATAATCCTCCTCTTTCTGATCATGAACTTCCTTTCCACATAGAAATTCTCGGGTCTGGAACTTTACTCTCGTTTTCATCCAAAAATGAGAAAAAAGTTTTCAACCTCGGGATTCTCATTTCTAAAGGAGTTCATTCGCTGCTACCGGAATTATCTCATCGGGACTCTAAAGCTTTCAAAGTCATTAATATTTTTGAAAGCCCGATGGAGATTTTTTCTTACTCGTATGGAGAGGACATCCGTGTTTTGGATGTTCTATGTCTCCATTTTTATCCCCCATAAACAAAACAATTCGGGGGAGGGTCAAGCTTAGTGACCTTAAAAAAGTGCTTCGTGGGTGGCAACCCATGCTTATCCTAATATAATTATAATGTAGTAATGAATAAGTGTGATGTGAGGAGGCTCGCGTTTTCCTTTTTCGTGTTTCATGTTTTGTGTTGTATGTCCAGGATTACCCCGAATTATGAAGCCTCTTGTGCTCGTAGTTTTGTCCATCGTTCACTCAAGCTTCACATCCTCAGCTTCATTATGGGAATCAAATATCCTAATCTTATCGACTAACGTCTATCTTTATGCATACTTAATAAATGGCTTTAGATTTACGTAGAGACCCTTCTTAAAACATTGAGGACAATGTTCAATTCTAGTATGGGGGGGATCTTTCGATTTGATTGTGCCTGCAGTTGCTGTTTTCACGTCATCCCGTTTTTACCAACAAAATACCAAAAAATGAAAAAATTTAAAAAATTTCAAAAACAAAATAAGTATTTTATCACAATGTTGACTTTCCTGCTGGGTAGAATAAGAATAAATTTTGACTCGATCGAGCGTGTTGAGCTCTAGCTTGTCCCTTAACTTTTAGACTAAGCATTCGCGGATCTTTTTATTAAAGATTTTAAATTTGCAAAGAACGAGAAATGATAGAGTTAATTATGAGTTAGATGCTAAACAAGGATTAGTTGGAAATCTTAAGAGCTCATAAGTGTAGTTTGTGGCTTTTCTCTCCCATAAGCTTCTAACCGGACTAATAATACGTGCTCTCTTCGAAAATTAAACTTATATACTCAACGGGAAATTTTACTTTTTGAAGTATGGTCGATATCAAAAATTTTAGTCTTAGTTTAAAACTTATACTTAAATGTTCTAAAAGAATTTTTTTTCTATATCATGGTAATATACAAGTGTGAAAAAAAATTAAAAATGAGGTAATAATTAATAATAAATACTGGTGGGATAATAAAAGTTTATGTATCTTGCCAGCTACAACCGATGTTGGTCTTTAAATAAGGCACATAGTAATTTATCGAGACTGATCAAAAAGCTGCATCTTGTCGGCTCACAACCGATGTTGCAGCCTTCTAAAAGGTCGAGGATTTCCTTAGTTTAAAGGATGTGTAATTATATTAAGTGTAATAAATGTGATTTAATAAATATAGGGAAAATCTCTTTTTCTTAAATTTAAATATGCTTTTGAACTAAGACTATTTCGTTTTAAGTTGTGATTTTATGTATAAACGGGAAATCCAAGGGTTTTGAAACCGAAGGTCCGTGAGTCCCGATACTAGTCTCTGTGGGGTGTCAAAAGCCTGGTCACTTAGCCGCAAGGTTGGGATGTGCCGAGACGAAAGTCGCTACATGGGATGATCTCGCCTTCAAACTCATTACTTTTGGGTGGAACGTGAAGCATAGAAATTTTGCAAAACGTTTGATCTATGGTTGAAATTCGAAATAAGCACATTCACCTAAGATATAATAATTGTCGGGAGTGAAAGGTTCACAAGGTACAAGTATGAGTAGTGTTAGCATCTTAGCTTGTATGTAACGGTGATTTCGTTTTTAAGCTTAGTTTGGGACGAGTGAAAAGTCGGGAACGATGAATTTATCCTTTTGGGCATTTTAGGATTAAAGTGCGTCTTGTTCTATGACCCTAAAAGTTATGAAACTAACGAAAGCCCGGACATTCTAGTTGGTTAAAAAGAAAAGTACAAAAAATGAGAAAAAGGAAAAAAAATACAAAAATATGTGTGGTAATAAGTATAAATATTTAAAAATGGTCAAAACAGGGCTTTTCAAAGCTAATGATTTTTTTTAATTCCCTTCGATTAACACTTAGCTACTTTTCGAGGTAATTAGTCGAGGGGGTTTGAGATTCTTGGTTTTCTAAAGTGTTTACTTATGGCATTGCGTGAGGACACAGTAATATCTTAGTATGGGGGGATTTTGGTATGTGCTTAATTACACATACCTTTTACCTATAAAAATGAGCCTAAATGACCAAAAACGGACATAAAATACCAAATATATGTGTGTTTTGCTATTTATGATGTGCAGGTAACGGATATTCACTAAAGGACAAAAACGAAGCCAAAAGCAACAAAACCGAGCACGGGAATGGAAAGAGCGCAAAAAGTCAAAGTCAAATTCAATAAAAGTCAAAGTCAAAGTCAACACCAAAAAGTCAAAGTCAAAGACGAAGCCGAAACCGAATAAATACTTAATGGGCCAAACCGTACCCATCTAATGGGTCGGGTCAGCCCATTAAGGTATTCATACCAAGACTTAATAAGCCTTAAACATTCTTGGGCCCAAAACCAAATCTGGCCCAAATCTGCCAAGCCTAATGACTTAACAACCATTAACCAAGTCCAAACAATACATCCCTTTCACTTTTACATTGTTAGTCCTTAAGGACTAACGTTATTAGTCCAAAATGCCTAACAGTGCAAATACTTAACAGAAACAGGGCAAACGCCCGTTATCCCCAAATCAATAAAACCTTTTTCCCGCCAGGTCACTATTCATCATCCCTGTCACTTTCCTACCTCAACCCCTGCTCCAACAAACAAAACCCCTCAACCCCACTTCATAAGCATCCAAATCCACCTTGGCAATCCTCTCAAACCCCATTCGTCAAAGGAAGAAGACACAAAATTAATGGCTAAGATCACTAGGCTTGATGAGCAAGAAATTTTGATGGCTATGATGATATTTTGACTTACCTCACACAAGAAACACACCTCTTGTTTCTCTCACAGAAGAAACACAAGAAAAAGACCCCAAGACCTTCTCATTCATCTATATATAGGACCTTTGTAAGCCCTTGAGGCATCTAGTTTTTTCTTTCAGCTTATATTTAAGTTTGTTTTAGCTTATTGTACTTTTATTAAAAGCTTTGAACTGTTTTTAAGTTTAATGAAAATTTAAGTTTTTATGCTAAATCTTGTTTTAAGTTAATGCCATTTATGTTTTAAAAACGTTTGATAAGCTCACATAAGCTCTTTCTACATTTCACTTAAGCTGTTTTACTTAAGCACTATAAGTTTTTCAATAACTTATAAGTGTTTAAGTCTTTTCACCAAAAGTCACTCAAAAGCTAATTTGGAAGATAAGCCAAAAAGGGAAAGGCTTATAGGTTTATACTAGCTTGTTTTAAACAAGCTAGAGCTTGTAGACAAAGCTCTTAAGAGCTTATTTGCCCTTGTTTAGAGCAAAGGGCTTTGTAAGTCCTTACTTTTCATTTTTAGCTTAAAATTGCTTATTTGCTTATTTACTGCTTATGTACTGCTTATCTTTGCTTACTGTTGCTTATTAGTGTTGCTTATACCTTATTTATGCTTGCTTATTGCCTACATGTCATTTGCTTATGTTTTTATATAAAACTGCCTTTTACATTGCTTTAAATTGCTATTCTTGTTTGCTTATTTAAGTGCTTATTTCTGAGTCACAGTTGCTTATTTGTCTTCATTTTACCTTGTGCTTAATCTGTTTTGAGTTTGTTTAAGTTTTCTCAAACTGTTATAAGCTTAATATGGATTTTCATTTTCTTAAGGGGTGTTTGTCACTAGCAGTATTAACATGAGTTAATACTGCTTGGTGTCTTTTGACCTTTAAGTCAAATTTGAAGAGCTCAAATTAAGCCTATAAGTTAGTTTGTTAAAGTTTTTAAAATTTAAAAGTCCATTTTAAGGATCTTAGTAAACATGTCTTGAATCTGTGGTTTTTAGTTTTCTTTGTCAGCTTATTTGTTTAAGATTTTGATTAGGTGTTTCTTAGTGTGTTTTCATGCTTGTTTTGTGGTGTTTAAATGCAGTAGTAAAGAGTTGGACAAGTATGCTTTAGTCTTGTGGTTTTGGTTCTCAATCTGTCAAGTGTTACTTTTCAGTTTTTAAGTTTAAAAAGCCATTTTTCAATCTTAATTTTAGGTTAGTTAAATTTAGTTTTAGAATTTGAAAATTCTTGCACAAGCTCTTTGGTGTATAAACTCAATCTGTTTGAGCTTATTTTGTCTTTTTAAAGTTTATTGCATAGCTTAAATTAGGCCTGCATTCTTGCTTTAGTTTTTTACAAAAACTTGAAAAACTCAGCGTATACTGAGTTAACAGCCCTTTTTCATAAGCGTTTTTCATAGCTTATTTAAGTTTCAAACTCCTTTTTCTTTGCTGATTCTTGAAGCTTATAGGATAAGCTTGATTTGCATATAAGTCATTAAGCCATAAGGATAGCTTATGGCTTTAAATATTAGCTTAAAAGTAGTGTTTAGCCCTTTTTGAACTATTTTTTTTTCATTCTGTCTTTAAGCTTTAAACCCATTTCTGCTTATTTCCCTTGCTTATTTTTAATATTATTTTCTTATTAGGTCTAGGGCTTTATGTGTTTTAGCTTATTTGTCTCTATTTGTTGCTTATTTGTTCTTAAAAAAGGCAAACAATTTGGCCTTTCATAACTTAGTTAAAAAAAAGGTAAACTGTCATTTTCTTTTGCTTATTACCAGCTTATTTTGGAGTTTTGTAAAAAGTTTCTTTTTAAAAGTTTGTCATCTTTGCTTATTTTATAAGTTTAAAAAAAAATAAAAATAAAAAAATAGTTTTCAAAAAAAGAGAGGTCATAGGGGTAGAACCTATGACCTCCCCCTTTCACTACCAGCATATGTAACACACATCTCAACACCATCTGCCCTTGGGTCTTTTCCAATTACACTTTTTCATATTTATTATTTAAGGTCATTTAGTCCAATTAGCTTAACAGCTTATTATAGCTCATTTTCCAGCTTGATTCAATTTAGCGGTGTTAAACCATTTTATTTTTTCCTCAGGATTCTAATCTGTTCAAAGGACTTTCATAATTTTTCTGAATATTCCTATTTAGTTTAGTATTTTTAATTTTTTTTTTGAATTAAATTAGTTTTTAATTCATAATAAATAAAATAATAAATTAAAATGAATATAATTCTTTTTTCTAAAATTTTTCTTTTATCATTTTGGACCTTTAAAAAATAAAATTGCTAAATTGTAGGGTTTAAAAAATTTGATTAAATTATGGTTTTAAGGTCGCCGTTTTTACGTTTACGTTAACGTTTTTTAAACTCGTTCTTGCTTTCGTATTAGATTTAGGTTGCCCTTTACTATGTTTTTCACGTTGAATTAGAAAACCCAATTAAAAATCTTGATCATTCAACACGCGATCACGATCTTAACCTCGATTTGTAATTCAGCCTGTCGGGAAAACAAACCCGGGAAGGAAGGTTTTTTTTGGGTTTTGCTTGGTTTAAAAGTAAATATCTTTTATAAAACCTTGTTATCGGAATACTTTCTCTCTCCTTTTATTTGATATTTAGTTATATTTATTATATAATTATATATTTATATATATGTTATATGTATATGTATATATGTTTATGTATATATGTATATGTTTTATTATATGTATTTATGTATATGTATATATGTAAATGTTATATATGAATATGTTTATATGTATATATTATTATATATATATTTTATATAGTATTATATATATATATATATATATATATATATATATATATATATATATATTACTTATATATTATATATACAAAAGAATCAAATCAGAAACCATCTTTGCACATGAGCATCTTGAATTGACTTTTTCCCATTCGGTTGCTTGAACCAGTTTACATGTTGTCCACCCAATACTCCAATCGGAACTTATTGCTCTTATTATTGTGGTTCATCATCATCAACAAATCTTTCATTGTTTGATGAGTCAACTTGAGCTTTATATTTCTGTGAAAAAGATCTACTAGTGTTCTAATTCCTTCTCTTCTTTGTCTCCCCTTATGATTTTTAGGAGGATCCTGATCATAGTGAGATCTTTTCCTAAGAGTTGGCGTGAGATCAAGTTCACCTTTTGCTACTAGCTCGTCAATATGCATGGAATTCATTATTTCATTTTATAGTGTAGAATGATCTTCATTATTGTTGAAAGATTTGTTTTGAAACGTCATATCATACAGCTTCTTCAAATCATATTTAGAGAGAGCATCAGAGGATGTTGTAGAAGACTTAAACAGGATAATCAGATTTTTCTTCATAACATCTAGAACAGTTCTTTCAAGATGAGGTTTCACAAAATCAGAGCTGACTTTAGGCACAAACTTCGGCAATTGGTTCTTGACCTCGTTGATCACATTTGCTTGAACTAATTCTTCAATGGCTTCAGCATGATCTACTTGTGCCAGTCATTTATTCTTTGCTCATGATCTGCTAACTTCTGCATGATAGCCTTTGTTGAATCATTCTTGGTTCATATTGCCTTTTGAAAAGTTTCTTGACTCGCATTTATTTGGATTTAGTTGAAGGTAAATGTGTTGTAGTTACTAGTGGAGATCAAGTGAGATCAGCAGCGGGAATATCATCTTGTACCTGCAAAAGAATGCACGGTGCTTGAGCATATACATTTGTACTTAGTGGTACTTCAGATGCACATGATATATAGCTAGTTACCTAGAGATTTCCATCTTGGATTGGTACCAAAGAGGTTCCCTATATCTCCGTATGCACTGGTCCACTCATAATATCCATCAATACATTTTTAGGATTCTCATTCAAATATCGCGAGACATCTTTATAAGACGAGACAGTAATACTGGGACTATGAGGTTGGACTATAGGTTGCTCCTACTCCTTATCATGTACAAGAATTCCAAACTTTCCTGCTTGATCATCTCCAACATCAGAATCAGTAGAATCCGTCTTTTCATCATCACTTGTTTCCCACAAATAGCTATCTGAAGAATCACTGTAATCTAGAGAATCTGGCACCATACTTGAGCCTTCTCCTGGACCATTTGGTATCTGTTTGCCAATTTGTGCTTCTCTGCTTTCTCTTGAGCCTTTCTTTAAATCCACCAGTAGTTGTGCATTAGGTGTTATTTGTTGCACATCTTTGAACTTTAACTCCATCTGCTCCTTAAAGTCTTCATTCACTTCTTGATCAATTTCTTTGTCAAGCACTAAGGCTGCATCTATTTCTTGTGTTCGACGTTCCTCTTCTCTTTTCTGATGCTCTTCTAGATTAACTAACACAGCTAACTCCGTAGCCTGGTCAGGATCTTCTAGAATATTATCCGCAATCGTAATGGTACGTTTCTTCGTTGGAACTTTGACTTTCTTCCTTTTCTTCTTAACATTAACTTCCAAACCACCTCTGCTCATGTAACATTTTCCTCGACCCCTTCCTAGTGTAGGTAAACTCAATAGAGTTACAAAAAAAATGATGCTAGCGACGATTTTGATTACCCTCGACCGGATGCACCATAGATCGCTGGCGCGTTTTTCGATATAGAAGTTTTTGACGTTAACTATGTTTGACATTTCCACACAAGTCAGATTGGATTATATTCGTTTGTTTTAACTAACAACTCATTCAAACATGATTCATTGACTCAAATTAAAGCATGATGACAAAAAGTCAAAGTTAGTTAATGGTTATAGTCAAAGTTAATAGTCCAATAAGTCTAAATTGTCTAAGCAGTTCAAATCTAAATTGCATGTATTGAACACAAAATCATGCGATTTAACCGCATGACTCATAATACACTTAAATACACTAATTTGTGAATCATGCGGTTTAACAGGAATGTCGAACACAAAATCATGCGATTTAATGTTTAAAACGATTTAACTAATTTGTGAATCATGGGATTTAAGTTTGTTAAAACTTACGGTTGCTGATAATGTTTAAATCGCATGATTTTGTGTCCCTGTTAAACCGCATGATTCATAATACACTTAAATCGCATAAGTTTTAACACACTTAAATCGCATGATTCACAAATTAGTTAAATCGCAGGATTTATAACTCCTAAACCGCAACATATTTTTAACCAATCTAAGTGCAACTTTTAATACTCAAACACAACCATAAATCTTGTTTCACACAACCATAACAACACATTCATATCATTCCTAAGCTTATTTCGCATCTACACAAATCCAAACACTTTCGTGTGTTAAACCGCAAGCCACACAAAATCAAAACACTTTGAGTTATCATTCTAGACTTCAAACTAATGATACTGAGGCACTTAGAAACTAACTACAACCTCTTAAAACACAAATCCAATCACTTAGCACACTAACCCTATGAACTTGACCTAAATCGCATCTAAAATCACACATAACTCATTTATAGATTCGAATTATTTAAAATCGGACTGGCAATAGCTTATATACATCCTAGGCTACAATAATCCTAAGGTTAATTAGACTCAACACATCTTGAAAATTGAAGAACCCTAATTTGGTTAGGAAATGATTTCGAGTGATTCAAGTTAAATCAAGCTAATTCCTTTTAACAATGAATTATAGAGATGATAACAAACAACTTTGATAAACCTTTTAAATAAAAATGATGTCTTGATTTTGGGTTGGATCGTGCGATTTAAAGTGAGAGTGGAATAAGTTTTTGATTTTGTGAAATAAGCCCTAAACCGCATATACTATTGGTTACAGTTTTATGTTTCGGTTTTGTTACTTTTAGTCCTTGTGGTTTGAAAAACTTTGCACACTCTTTAAAATTATCCTAAGCCTTTTTTAACTATGAGGTGTTGACACATTTAGTCCTTGTAGTTTCTAAGCCAGAAAACACTAATTCTCAAATTAATTGTAATCCCTAAAGTTATTAACTTATAACACCTTAAGCCCTTGGAGTTACAATAAATTAAAACCTGTTAAATTAAAAAACTTTTTTGTTTATTTTTCGTGCCTTGTTGAAAAGAACATTTGAAAGCACTTTCTTCCCCTCGAATAAAGACTCGTATTCTATTTAAAGATTTATTGGTTTTGTTCGAATGTTTGAATTTTCTTAACAACTTTTTTTGATGATGAAACTGATTTTGTTTAATTTCCAGCATTTAAAATGAGTGACCCAAACTTGATTTGTAGAATCATTTTTAAAGGAAAAATTATTTGGGTAAAAGAAGATTTCTCTTTTTTTGAAGATTAAATGCAGTGACACGTACATTTTTCTTTTCTTAAGGAGCACGAGGTGTGCACTGATTTGTACACAAGCCATTCACTTGAACTTCAAAAGTTTGAATGTTTTTATTGACTAGCTCAAGATCTAAAAGGTTTCTCTTTTTGTTGTTAAAGGTAAGCGCACTGACGCGTATACTTTCCTTTTATCTGAAGCACGGGTTGCAATCTGATATGTGATTACAAACCATAGAAAATAGAAAAGGCATGTTTTAAAACATTTAAACTTTTAATCGAACTGTATTTACAATCCCGTATCATTATTGAATGATATTTCTAGGATCGTAAATATTATTGATTATGAAAGACATGTCGAGAAGATTAATTTTTGTGTTTTTCAAATTTTCTATAATTTTGTATTTTCTTTTGGAGGTTTTATATTTTTGTATTTCTTATTATAAAATATAGTTAAAAGTGATAGATCTTTTTGATATTTTTGATAAAAATATATACACATTATACAAAGGATGTACGAAGTAGTAAATGATTACTCTTCATCTGACTCTGCAAGACTCTTGAACTTTTTAGGTGTGATGCTCTGCATGCCAAGGCGGTTGAGTAGGAACTCAAAGCGTTCTCTTCCAAGTGCTTTAGTGAAGATATCCGCCAGTTGGTATGCGGTCTTGACAAAGTAAAGCTCAACCACTTCATTCTCAACTTTCTCTTTGATAAAATGGCAGCGAAATGCGATGTGTTTGGTCCTTGAATGCTGAACAATGTTGCAAGATAAAGTAATCGCGCCCTTGGAGTCACAATACATAAGGATCTTGTTGAAATCGAATTCGTAGTCTGTCAACCGAGATCGCATCCATAGGATTCGTGCATAGCATCCAGACAAGGAAACATATTTAGCCTCTATTGTTGAGATCGCAGTACAATTCTGTTTCTTGGATGACTAGCTGACTAGCTTCTCTCCTAAAAATTGTGCACTTCCTGAAGTACTTCTTCTGGTATCTTGGCAACCTGCATGATATGCATATGCGAAAGCTGTTAGTACAAATCTGATGTCCTTCGAATACCACATACCTATATTAATGGTTCCTTTTAGGCACTGAAAGACCCGTTTAACCACAGTTAGGTACTTCTTGGTAGGCTTTGCCTGGTACCATGCACACATGCAGACAGCGAAAATAAGGTCATGTCTACTTGCTATAAGATACATAAGGGAGCCGACCATACTTTTGTAAGATACATAAGGGTGCCGACCATACATAAAGGAGCCGACCACACATGCAGACAGCGAAACCAAGGTCAAGTTTGGAACGCTCCACCATTGGAGTTTCCACAGCATCACTTGATTCTAAACCATATTTCTTAAGCATTTCAAGTGCATATTTGGATTGGTTAATAAACATTCCTTTAGGACTTTGAGAAACATGTAATCCTAAAATAAAGACATTTTTAACCATCATCGACATCTTAAAACTGAGCTCGTTTCTTTTGCAAAAAATTTACAGAAAATTGGATTAGTGGAAGCAAAAATTATGTCGTCAATATATATTTGTACCATGAGTATATCCTTGTCTTCCTTCCGTGTAAACAATGTCGGATCGACTGCACCCTGGATGAATTTTTGTGAGAGTAGGAACTTTAACAGCAAATCATACCAAACCCGTAGAGCCTTTTTCAACCATATAAAGCTTTCTTTAATCTGAACATGTGGTTTAGATGATCTTGGTCGATGAACCCCTTTGGTTGGCTAACGTACATCTATTCTTTTAATACACCATTCAAAAACGCAGTTTTCACATCCATTTGGTATACTATCATGTCGGTCAAACTCCCACACTTCAAGTCGGTCAAACTCATGAATCTCCTCTTGCATGGCTTCTATCCAGCTTGATTCTTTCATGGCTTCTCTGTAATTCTTTGGCTAGAGTTTTGTTAAAAATGCATGGAAGTAACACCACATGGCATCGGTTTTGAGTTGTTGTCTTGTAACCACTTGTCGGGTAGCACAATGCTCCGAATACGTGAAAGAACTTAAAATCTGGTTTCCTATTTCGAAGCATTTCATATGGCGTTTTATTATATCATGTGTGGATTAGAGATCAGTTTTAAGTGTAACAAGCAGTAGCCACTGCTTCAGCCCCCATAAAAAATGGAGGTTTGGAAAAGATAAGCATGGTACGAGCAGCCACTACTAAAGTTCGATTCTACCTTTCAACGACACCATTCAGTTGTGGAGTTCTTGCAGCTGAAGTTTGGTGTGTGATTACAACATCTTAAGTGTATGACCTCGACGTCTAATTTACCAATTTAGTGACATTATATGTGCGAATATATCTAACAGTTGCTTAAAGACTGACTTGTGCTTGTTTCAAAGATTTGATTATAACATCTAGAGTCTCATCTTTGGTCCTCAAAATTTTTACCCATTTAAACCGTGAGTAGTCATTAACAATACCTAAGATGTATCTCTTCCCATTTATACTCTTCACTCGCATTGGTCCACAAAGATCCATATGCAGCATCTGAAGCCGTTCATTTGTGCTTGGCTTAGGTGTGGGTTTATGTGATTCCTTCTTGCTCTTACCCAACTAACATGTTGAATATAAGTGATCCTTTGCATATTTCAGCTTAGGAAAACCTTTGACAATACCTTCTTTTGCAAGCTGATTAATGATAACGAAGTTTAAAGGAGACAACCTTCGATGCAATAACCATGATTTTATCCTCGGGGCTTTGGATAATAAACAGATAGGTGAAGACTTCATCATATCCTCTAGTGAGATTATATAAAGATTAGAACCACAAGATCCTGATAGTAAATCAACACCTTCCAAGTTGCGAACAAGGAAAGTGTGTTTTCTAAATGCTACTTCAAGATCTAAATCACAAAACAACCCAACTGAGAATAAATTATGACCAAGTCCTTCAACATATACCCATGAAATCAAAATATTCCCAATATTTAGATCTTTATAACTCATAATTTCTGCAAAATAATCATTGCCGAATCTGACTGTAACGACGAACTTTGAAACGAAGTTGATGAGCTTATATGTTGTCCAGTCATGTGTTTAGAACAACAAGAGTCTAGGTACCAAAGAACTATTTCAACAATCTGTACAAAAGGAAAAAGAAAAACTAGAAAAATTGAAATTTTTTTTGGATCCCCAACTTTATTTGGGTCCCGAGTTGTTAGCAATCCTAGGTTAAGCCTAGATATCCAAAGGTCAGATTTTGTTCTAGAACTCTAGAAGCAAAAGGTATCCCTAAGCTGTGATTATTAAACGGGTGACATTTGGTATTAATGTAAGCCCTAGTGAGAAAGTTCCTAGCCTTGGTATAATTCTTCTATGTTTGGT
Organism: Tanacetum coccineum; assembly: GCA_026074375.1. NCBI lineage: Eukaryota > Viridiplantae > Streptophyta > Magnoliopsida > Asterales > Asteraceae > Tanacetum > Tanacetum coccineum. The sequence continues at coordinate 46,921 of BQNB010030122.1, forward strand.
ATTTAGGTGCTACAATCAGAATCCTTGTTGTTTGGGCTAGTTTCCCTAAATGCACTACTTTGGCAGGAGTGATTTTGGTAAAGGGTAACTGATTTACTATCAAGTTAAAAGTTCTTCCAGTGGGTAACTGATGACATCAAATAACGTCACTTTTATAGCATCGTTTATCCCATGTAAATAACACATTTTGTACAATTATTGCAAAGAATTGTTACTTAATCATTTGTATTTGAGAATTGCATTAATAATGGAATACTTGGTGAAGATTAGCAAAAAGGCACGCATTCTAGAGCTTAAACAAAGACATTGAAGATTATTGTTCTGGCATCCTATACGCCGTATCCATCAAGGAAGATACGGCGTATATGTGCCTGCACTTCACTAAAGACCATGAAGGAACAAGATCTAATATGCCGTATCCAGAGAAGACCTATACGCCGTATTCAAGATATAGTAATAAAATATTCTAGAAGATATCGAACGTGGTCCCTACTCCAAGAAACCCCCGATACGTCGTATTGACCTTAGTCAATACGCCGTATCGACCGATTTCCAGACCTTATAAATAGAAAACCTAAAAACAGGTTTTCAGTGTGCTAAATCATATTTTCGATACCTAAACCACAAAAGTCGATTTTCAGAAGAGAAGAAGAGCAGAAGAGGTCTTGCAACATAATTAATTCCATAGGAAACAACTTGTAATCTCCTATACTCTTGTAATCATTCAGTTTTTGGTATCATTTGTTAACTCGGTTAGTTTACATTGGCTAAATTATTACTCTTGTATTGATTATGATGTTTGAAGGCTAATACCTTCGGGTATTAGCCATTATTATGAAGATCTGAATGTTTGGTTTTGTTTATCTCGATTGCTTAATTTATCATTGATTGCCTGTTTATGCTTATTAGTTTATACTTGTTTACGTGCTTTTGTATGCGACCTATCATTCAACTAGATCTAGTGATACGAACCAAGTAATCTAGATGTCGGGATGGCTCTCCATATAGTGATTTATACATCTAGACCAATAGGATCATGAATAATAACCTATCTTTTTCCTTAGATTGTGAGCTTAGTTCGAACGATAGGTAACCCTTGGGATCAACGAGTACGTTCTCGATTAATTGGTAAAGACTTGGTTAGTGGACTACTAGCTTATGAATTGCCTTTAAGTAGTAAGTGGGTAAAGTCTCTACGAGCTAGGGTTTAACAAGATCACCATTGCTTTAATCCCTAAGATTGATTATAATAAGCAAATAAGGATGCTTTATGCGGATACGTTTAATTGTGACAGAATTCTTCGTATCTATTAGGAAGAAGTATCGCCTAAGTCTTAAGAATGATATGCCGCCTCGAGATAAGTAATCATTGCATTAAATAAACAAACCAACGTTCTAATTGGATTAATAATGGTTAATACAGTTTTCTTATATTAGGATAGACCTCTCTTTTATCTTCTGTTAACTTGCTTGCGTGTGTTTTAGTGTCTTAAATTGATTTTAGTCACCACAAAACCCGTGCCAGTCTCTCAGGCTGAAAAACCCCCTTATCTGTTAGATTTAGGATTAACATAGGTTTAGCATAGGTTTAACATAAAATAGATCTAACTAAGTTTAGATAACCAAAATATTAATAAATTGAAAGATTGTTTCTCGCTGTTAGAGATCGACACCCTACTTACCACGAAACTCCCATCTGACCGGGTACACTGCCCCTTAAAGTATTGTTTTTGGTAAAGTCGGCAAAATATAAATATTAAAACTTGAAACATTAATTACAACCACACAACGACACATCAAGTTTTTGGCGCCGTTGCCAGGGAACGAAAATTTAAACTGGATTTTTATTTGATATTTTGGTTTTTAGCATTATAATAATCTAACCCTTAGGATTAGTGTAGTTTAGGATAGTTTATAATCATGTTTTTCTATTTTTTGTGTTTGTGTAATACGGTGTATTCAGTTTACTGAATACGGCGTATAAATTATTTGACGGTTTTCTTTCCTAGCAAGTTTTTTACAGGATGGACAACCCCAACATCACTATGGAAGAATACATCAGGCTGGAAGAAGAAAAAACTCATCGGCGTGGTAAGGTGTATAACTGGGATACTGCTAAGTATGGAAAGATCTGGTATGATGAAGACGCTCACGACCTTTGATCCGTTGAAACCGAATTCCTAGCTATAGTCTTTAATGACGAGTTATCGTCTGAAAAAACACTCTCGTGTGAACCCACGGTAAGTTCTCTTAACAACGATGAAATTGACTTTAGAATATCGTTTGACTTATCTGACGATGAAGATTACACAGTAATTTTTTACAAAAACCTGTTTTCTTATCAAATAATTTATGTCAATGATTTGAAAACGGATTCGGAAAATGATAATGAAAAAGTCAATATGCCTTCGGTTCCATCACCCGAGCCAACGGTCAGTTATTTTGATGATTTAGACTTCCTTAAAGATTTTGAAAACAAATTTCCAGCCATTGTTTACAATGATGCTCTAACGTCTAAATCAGTTTCCTCAACTGAACCTGTTCAAATTTCTCATCATATCGATGATTTTAATTTAAAAACTAAAACATCATTGTCCAAATATGATGAAGAGGAACAAAACGTTTTGTACTTTAATGATCTATTCCCTTTCAACATAATCTATCTCGATGATCTAAAGTTGGATAAGGACAATGATGATAATGAAATCATTATAATACAGCCTTTGGGGGGTAATGTAAATACACAAGGGTCAAAGAAATTTTAGGAAGGAAGTCACGATAAAATCAATAAAATTTTCATCATGGAAAGTTTTGTCATGGAAATGGATGTTAATATCATGGCTTGGAATTATCTTAACAATGGGATGCTACTAAATCTTATTAAGAATTTATATGTGCCGTTTGACATCCCGTTTGACCCTAAACGGTATTATAAGGTTGGTGTTTACACAAGCATGTTGCGGAGGCTAAGGTACGTTTTCTTTACTTTATTTGAATTAGGAAATTTGGTCTCCAAGAACGGATATGACGTATTAGGTAAACACCTATACGGCGTATCCACTTTTTTTAACTTAAGCTGACTAAGTCAACAAATTGGCCCAATACGGCGTATTGGACAAAAACCAATACGGCGTATCAAGTTTGGGTATAAAAACCCAACTGATACGCTGGATCAATTTTTACACACACACTTTTACTCTACCAATTTTAACCACGAAAATTTTAGAAATCATTATTCTTGATTCATATCCATTCTATTCTCAATCGTTATTGTTCGGTAATGTGTTCCAACCCTTTCCTTTTAGATTTTGATTTTTGAATTAGAATTAGGGTTAGGGTTAGGGTTTTGATTTTTGGTTTTGAGAGTTTATCATCAAATACACCTAGGCTAGTTTTGGACCCTTTTTTTCCCTGCATATGTGTAATGAGAATTTAGAATTATTAATGAGGGAAATGAGTAGATATGGGAACCCCTGTTTGTTTTTAAACTGCAGAGCAATACGGCGTATCCACTAAAATAGATACGGCGTATTGACTTAATTTTAACCAAATTTTAAAACATCAATACGACGTATTCAGCAAATTGAATACGGCGTATTGATCAGCTAATGATCATGCGTTTTGAATCCCATACGCCGTATTGACTTATACCTATACGGCGTATTGACTACAGATATCCATACGGCGTATCCATATCTAAATGCGTTGTATCTGCTCTCGGAACAGAAAGGTTAAAATTTGTAATCAGTGTACTGATCTCGTTGATTTTGCAGATATAGCTCTTCCACCTACAGATCAGAGGCATCAGTATCTTAGGTTTGAGGGATTATAGTACACTGATGCTGATATTGCAGATTTTGAGATGAGGTTGGGTAAGATATACAGTTTAGAGGTACATAGGTTCCAGGTTTTTAACTTTGGAGGATTGACTGATCTGATGGCTGAGGGGTTGAGCGGTAGGATGTTGATGGAGCACAGAGATGCTCAGGGACAGGGTGTATTCACTAACCGAGCTTGGAGGAGGCTATTTGAGATTAGAGGCCCGTTGGTATACGAGCTCATTCTAGAGTTCTTTAGTACGTTTAGGTTTGGAGAGGCAATGCTTGATCTAGATATGGCTGGGGCTTAACAGTTTCAGTTAGGTAAAGTTAGGCGTCGTGTGAGCTATAGAGAGTTTCTATCAGGGATCCAATGCTTAGGCTGTACCACAGGCTGATTGCATGCAACATTGCTAGGAGGAGTCAGGCACCTGAAAAGGTGACCGTGACTGATTTGTTTTATATGAGGGGGACGGATGTTGGCTTTGTCAACATCCCTTATCTGTTGGCTAGGTACTTGTGGTTGTTTGCTTCAGGGAGAAAGCAGGGGCTATGATATTTGAGGGTCAGTTTGTTTCTCGTCTGGCAGAGAATTTTGGGCTGCTTACTAAGGAGAGACTCTAGGGACCAACGGTGATTGTCAGAGACCTCCCTAAGATTTATGAGGATCATAAAGACACTTGGGCTTGGGTAGCCCCGAGACCAGAGAGGCAGCAGGTTGTTGCGGCTGGTGCCCTTGATGCCGCTGAGGATGCTCCTGTAGTTGATGATGGAGCTCAGGCTGTTCCAGCACCCGTACAGGGACCTTAGCCGCCACCACTTATAGTTGGACTAGCCAAGACTATAGCACAGATGATGCGTAGGTTAAAAGAGGACGTTCATGGCTTGCGAGAAGCACTAGGAAAGCAGAGAGAGAGGTGTTGGACAGTATGACCTGTGATTTCTCTCGATTCACTACATGGACGGTCATTGGACTCTCACGGATGATGGACCAGGCTGGGGTCAGGTACACGAGCTATTCAGATTATCATATTCCGTATGTGAGACGTACCCGTCGCAGGACTGGTGATGCCAGCACCTCCACAGCCTAACAGGATGAGCAGTAGCCAGACCCCTGACTTCTCTACTCCTTATCTTTTTTGTCTATATCTTTTGTATATTTATATAATTCGTATCATCATGTACCTAAACTTAAAACTGTCTATTCTTTGATGTGTATAGTATGGTATGATGATTTTGAATTGTTTATGCATGATAAAATCAAGCCTGGCAGTAAGTTCAGCAGAATAACTCATTGATTAATAGAGCACTTAAGAATCGTATTCGTTACATGAATGGAAGCTAGAGAGGAAAAGTGTTGAACCAAGTGATGAAAGCTGGAAAGAAAAAGTCTAAATTAAAGACTAGCTGAAACAAAAGTGCTTCCCGGGAGACAACCCGGATTGTTATTTATTTTTATTGAGTCTGTCTTCCTAGACATCAATACAGCGTATCCGCTCCATACCATACGGCGTATTAAATGTCTGGACGTTATCAGTCCTTTATTTTTATGCTCTTTAAACATTATTGTCAGTTCTGTCTATACGGCGTATTCATGTACATGATACGGCGTATTCGGCAGATTGACCCGTATTTAGATACTTTTTACAGGTTCTCTATACGGCGTATTCCAGTTTATGGATACAACGTATTGGTCTCCTGTACAGTTTGTTTAGTTTTTCATTTATTAATCGTAGATACCCGAGATACGATTTTGCATGTTTTTTCTTAAATTTTTCACAGGACCTCGCTGCAAAGAAATCGATGAAGTTGGTGAAGTATCGATCATCTAGAATCCTATGTGTGATTGTAGTCATGCTGGCATTAAGACGCATTTACAACACACATCATTGCTCATAAAATCAACTTGGAGAATCTACCAAGCAAAAATATCAGGGGAGTTTCTAATTCTAATTCTTTTAATTCCCGTTTTTAATGTTTTATCTATACAACGAGGACGTTGTATAATTCAAGTGGGGGGATGGGAATTAGAATGTATATTTTTCCTATTTTTCACATTAAAATGCTTAAATTATGCTTAAATTTAAAAAAATTTCAAGCATACTTTTATGAAATTACTAGTCACATAACCCGCACACAATAACCCTTATTAGATATTGTGAGGATTTACCCTTATCCGTTTCCACAAAATATGAGTGTGCTGGTGATGTTGTAGACTTTAGAACTTGGCTTGGTATATCTATTCGAGATCACATTAATGAGTACTATGGATTTATATGAAGTAACTTGTTTAAATTGGTAAATTTCTAGGATTACACCCAAAAAGCTTTTATATGTTGTTTTATTAACTAACTACACTGGTTAGTTAAATCCCCGTATAAACCCTTTGTTTACTCTCATTATAAGAGTAAGATCCGCTAGAAAAACCTGTAGAGCCAATCCTATAGGAATAACACCCACTGTTTGTTTTGTTACACCTTTACACCTTAGCCTACCCTGTTAGATTAAGTCCATTTATCAGTTGCTAGTTGCTTAAAGTGTAAAGTATGTATTTCTCGAGTCTTGTGTCATTTTCTATCTTTGGTACGGTTGGGAAGAAATTTACACATTGCAAATGGGAATGTATAAAGTAGTCAAAACTCATGTATTTTTACTACCATCACAATTATTGGTACGTCAAAAGAATGAAGAATTATCGAAGGAATTATCCAGAGTTATTATGATCGTGAAGATGGTGAAATTACACCGAGATTCTTAGTTAGTGTTTAAAAAAATCAAAAAATTAGAAAAATCGCAAAAAAAGGAGGAAAGTTTGAAGATAATTGTTTCGCAAAAGCTTAAACCGAAGGAATTATATGAAGGATCGATTATTCGTTGATACGTCTTATAAGTCAATGATGTAAAGTTTTGTAAAGTGGTAGATATCGCCACTTGTCTTGTAAAAGTATGTAAAGTATGGGATGATTGGGAAATTGACCGTTACGGGAACGCCAACTTAGGTTGTTGTTTTTTATCAATGATCAAGACGTTTGTGTAAATAGTTGTGTCTTTATCATGGTAACGATCGGGAAAAAGTGTCTAGCAACTTGTACCTTAACTGTTTGGACTTAGTCTATTAGTTTCGTAAATTTTATTTAACAACAATTTATTTCCTTTTCCTAATCATTAACCTTGGGTTTTGTTGGGAACTATATTTGAGTTGATAAGACAAAACATATGAAAGATGAAGGACTTAAAAGGCAAAGGAAGAATTCTTCAAAAGATGGAAGATTTTAAAGATTCTGAAGATAAACTTAAATGTTAAAAAGATTTATTAATATATTTATTTGTTCTTATCCTTTGTAAACCTAATATCTCTAGTATATAAACAGATATAGGTCGTGTTATTTTCTATGTGGAAAAAGATGTAAACACCAGAAAAGTGTGTGTGTGTTAGGCGTGTTCTACACAATGTAGACGCCTAGAATTTGTGTGTTTCAGCCTCAAGGATCTTTGACTCCTTGTTATAGTTTAGATAACACGTTCTAGAATTGATCATCAAGAATTGGGGCTTATAGTAGTCATTGTATAAACATGATGATGAAACCTTGTTAGGCAATAATAAAGAATGTTCTTAATGTTTATTCCGCTATGCATTTTATTGTTCTTTGTTATTGTTAATCCTTGATAAAGATCTAAACAATCTGAGCTTACAACGATTCATTAGGTTTCTCAATTGGTATCAAAGCCATGGGGCTCTTGATATAGGATACTACAAGGTATTTTGGTGCCGCATTTATGAAGGAAAAGATGTATGAATTTTCTGTCTTGATTATCATGTCAAATCTAGTGATATTAGGGTTTTTCAGCAACCCTAATTTGATATAACAGGAAGTTTGTTCATAATTGTTATTGATTGGTTCATGACAACAAGATGGTTCCTGATTGTGGTTCTTGGTTACATAATTAAAGAGTTCTTTGGAACTTATTCTATGAAAAGAATCATTAGCAGTTGATGAGAATGCTAATTTGTGACGGATTCGTGACACTAAAAAGCGTCGTTTGGATACTTAAAAAAGGTATCCTTAAACAGCTATGAATGTTTTGTACTGCTCGTTGGTGGTTACTACTGCCACGAGACACAGTACTGCTGGTGATCGTAAATATTGGTGATTTACTGACGCTAAAAAGTATCTCAAAAGGTATGGGAGGAAGGAGCACTTTATACTGCCAATACAAGTTAGTACTGCTTGTTCAAGGAAAGTTAATGCTGCCAGTTACATGAATTTATGCCGCCAACGATTTGTTCATACTACTCATGCTTGTTAATACTGCCTTTATACGATAATATTGTTAAGGTTGCTATTGGTATATGACTACTGCTCGAACCGTGTTTATGCTGCTAGCAATGAAGAATATTAGTACTACTTGGG
>BQNB010030123.1:0-55149 GCA_026074375.1 Tanacetum coccineum
TTCTTATAACAATAGTTATCACTCGAGTATACGATGTGTTCAATTCGAGGCATTATATGGAAGGAAATGTAGGTCACCTATTCTTTGGGATGAAATTAAAGAAAGTCGGTTGATTGGACCAGAATTGGTACAAGAGACAACTGATAAGGTGGTATTGATTAAGGAAAGGCTCAAGGTGACTAGAGATGGTCAAAAAAGCCATACTAAAAATAGGCGTAAGCCGTTAGAGTTTGAGGTAGGTGATCAAGTGTTATTGAAAGTGTCACCTTAGAAAGGTGTAGTGCGTTTTGGGAAGAAAGGAAAGTTTGCATCGAGATATGTAGGACCATTTGAGATTCTTAAAAGGATTGGTCTTGTAGCTTATCGTTTAGGGTTGTCTCAAGAGTTCTTGTATCTTATCGTTTAGGGTTGTCTCAAGAGTTGAGTAGTGTACACGATAAATTCCATGTGTCAAATCTAAAGAAGTGTTTGGCGGATGCAAACTTGCATGTGCCTTTAGAGGAAGTTAAGGTAGACAAAACTCTCCATTTTGTTGAATAACCTGTGGAGATTATGGATTGAGAAGTTAAAGTTTGAAGCGTAGTAGTATTTCGATAGTCAAAGTACGTTGGAAGATCAATCTCGGTACATAAGTGTACTTGCAGACCTTAATGCCCCTTAGATACTTTTACGTGATTTGGTTGAATTTAAATTTTGAGTAAACCCAAAGTCGAGTCGATTCTTCAAAAACGTTGAGCTTTGTAACAACTCATAATTTAATTTCAAGACAGTTTTTGTTTGATGAGTTGCGGGATTAGGTTATGAATCACGTTGTTACACAACTTAAGGTTTTTGACGAGTTTTCTTGAGGACGGGCGAGGTTCATATACTTTGGATGCTTATCTTCACTTATAGTTGTTATGATGGTATTTGTACCATTGTGTCGGTAAGCAAAATTATTAGCAGTATAATCGATTAAATTTCAAGACGAAATTTCCCTAAGTAGGGGATACTGTGACACCCGTGATCAAACCAGATTAGTTTAACCAATAGTGTTAGCCTAACTAAGTGTTAAGTGATTTGAGTTTGTGTGCAAGATTCAATTAGTGCATTTGATAATATGTGATAAGAAATACGTGTTACAATTGTTGTGTGAGAGGCTTCAATTTAAATACTTAGTCATTTCATTTCGTTGGAAATGATGATTTTTGAAGATATTCATTTGTTAGTTGTTTCGTTATTCGTAACATTTGGAAATAATTTAAGAAAGTAAGCATCGTTAATTTTGATTCAATATTATTGGATAAATTTGGATTCAATGATTTAATTATATAGTGAGTAATAAAACTATTTGAGGAAAATTATATGTAAAATAAATATTTTCTAGTTAGAAATTATGTGTAATCAACTAAGGGTTTTCGAGTAAATATGTAATAAATAATAAAAAATATATAATAAATATATATATTTATAAGTGCCAAATTTTTTATAAAAATATAATTAAGGGTTTGTGTTTGGTCAGCATAGGGAGAAAAAGAAAGGAAGGAGTCCAAGTTTGATAAGGAAACAAATCTTTTTGATATTTATCTTGAAACTAGTATAAATACTCCCTTAAACCTAAATCCTAGATCATTATTTTTCCTTCCTCTCCCTTGGCTCAGTTGACACCCACAAAGAAGGAAGCAGCCGTCAAAGATTTTCAAGAAAATTTAGGGTTCAAGATCGTGTACTTTCAAATTAAAAGGTTTTTCATATAACCCTAACTTAATCTTTTCTTTAATTCAATTAATTGTAACTTTTTAATTGGTGGAATTAGGGTTTCATAAAAATTCAGTAAACATATTTTTTTATCATTAATAATCAATTAGGCTATAACTAATATCATTTAGATGCGTTTAGTTTGGTTTAATTGTTGTTAAATTCGGAATTTAAACTGAGCAGATTTTTAGGTCAACTTGTAAGAGTCATAACTCAGTCATACGGATAAGTTTTATTGATTTTCATGATTCTAAAATTAACTACAGAGATTTTACTTTCCAACCCAAGTGGTTTCGTAAATTAAAAGTGAGTGGAAGTCAGACAAAATATTTTTACAAGATTCGTTGTCGAATCTGAGTTTTTAGGTCAGATTTTGGGTTGTGTTTGTGAAGTAAAAATCCATATCAAAACATTTTTTAATCGATGAAACTTGAACCGGAATAAGTTCTAGGTGTCTATGAATTTCTAAAATTTTTTTAGATTTTTCCCAAGTTTCTAAATAGGTTTGGTCAAGTTAAACTTTTTGGTGTGCAGATCAGATTTGAATCTGATCAGTTTGTGTTGTTGATTTTTCTAAAAATAGTTAAACTTATTTTCATTGGTTGGGAAAATTACAGTAGTTTCATAACTCATTGAAGTTGATGTCATCCAAGTTTGAGAGTCAGAAGTCTTCATTTAGTAATTTATAAAAATTCATAAAGTGACTTCAAAATTCTGTAGAAAACAAAAACCTCTGTCTTGACTCCTTGGTGATCTGCACTCTCTAGCAAAATGGCCCATCTTATGGCAATTGAAGCATTCCACCTTTGATTTGTCAAAACCAGCTACATCAGATCCTTGAATGGTAATCTTTTTACCAGTCTTCTTCCAAAACCTATCAGCCCTCATGCTTAGCAAAGCCAAGTTCCACTTTATGTCCATCTCTTCTATATCATCATCATCAATCTGAGTGATGTCCTCATATTTAATTTGAGAACCATTTGGCTGAGTAGCTATGAATGCACAAACAGTATCATAGCTAAGACTGGCAGCGGCAACATCAGTGCTAGCAGTGGAAACTTGAACACTAGCAGTTTGAGCACTAGTAGTGGAAACTCCTTGAACAGTGGGAACTTCATATTTTCCACTGTTGGTATTTGATGAAGAAATGAAAGCCATATTTTGAGAGTTTGACCCTGCACTCTTTTGAACCTCAGGTTCATAGACTTTGAGATGATTATACACATCATCCAGACTCATTGTGTCTAGATCATCCCTGTTTCTCCAAACTATGGTGTATACTAGCCATTCTGGTGCAAGACTTGACAAAAACTTCTGGTTTAAATCATCTTGTTCAATTGGGACATCCATGAACTCAAGATGACTTACAATAGCCTGCAACCTATTGAAGGTTTGTTCAAGTGTCTCTGATCCTTCAGCCTTAAAGTTACCATATTGCTGCTTCAACTGATTCTTCTTTGTCTTTTTGGTGGCTTCATTTCCACCAAAGGTTTTCAAAATAGCTTCCCATAGTTCTTTGGCATTATCATATTTGCTGAATCTCAACTGATGTTCATCAGGGAGAGCCAATAATAGAGTAGTTCTTGCCTTGACATCATTTCTCCGTTTCTGCATGTCTTCAACAGTTATAGCCACAGTCCTTCCCTTCTTCTTTGCAGAACCTTCACCAGTTACACCTTTGCCTGTTTCTTCTGGAGGGGCTTTGTAGGAGTCACCAAACTCTATGACTTCCCATAGAGCATAGTGTTCATGTTGTAGGTACTGTTGGATTCTGAACTTCCATTGTTCAAACTTTCCAGTGTCAAGAATTGGAAGTTTTGTAGAAGTAGGAGTTGAGTGATTATATGGATCCATTTCTGTTTGTGATTTGGTGATGAGATTAGTGTGTTATACTTCTTTGATCAAAGTTTCTCAACAAGCTCTGATACCACTTGTTGTTCCCAAACTTGGATCTAATACCTTAGCTTGTAAGGTTATTGTCACCTTGGATAAATCCAAACTAACAATGAGAGAAACTTTGTTAAGATGTTTCACCAAAGGTTATGCGGAATCTAACCTTTAATGATCAAGAAGAATAACAATGAAATAAATGGAACAGTGAAATGAATAGAACAGTGAGTTACACAAAAAGCTTTAATATTATTGATGTAATAATACGAGTACTCAACCAGTACTAGGGTTTACACAACCTTAAAGCTATTAGAGAATGTATATTGAAGATGTATATCTCTACTTTAACCTAAGGACTCCTTTTATAGCACAAGGAGCCCTGTACAAGATAAGACCTAAACCGTATCTCCTAAATACAAGAGATATACACAAAATATATTCTAAATATAACAATAACGCGCATTTGACTTTGAGTAATCCTTATCCTTAAGACAGCAGTGGAAAAACTTCAGCAGTGGAAAAACTTCTCTAGCAGTGGGAATGAACATAACTAGCCGTAGGAACACATTGGAGCATTTTATTCCCAAAAAATATTTGCTAAATCAAGAACGATTTTGTTGAACTTATCTATATGCTCGGAAATCTTTCGTCCAGCCGGCATGTAGAATGTATACAACTTCTTCTTTAGGTACAACTTATTGGCCAATGACTTTGACCAAACCCTCGTTGTAGTTGTCTCCCTAGTAACTTCTCTTAGAACCTTGTTACCTAAACACAAAATCATGGCAGTGTGAGCTTTCTTATTTAGCTCAGCTTTCGTTTGAGCTTCCATATCCGCGGGTAAAACCTCCAGAGCTGCTTCACATCCATGTTGGATTAATAAAGCACGCACCTTGATTCTCTATAACCCGAAATCACCAGTTCCAACGAATTTCTTGATGTCAAACTTGGCTCCCGTCATTCTTTAATCCCTTTATTAATTTGCTAAACCTTGTGAAAACCTCACAATCACAAATTAGCAAAGTCCTTTGTGCAAAAATAACCCCTTCAATGCAATAACCTTTTTGTTTATAAATATTAAATCTTTAAAAGTTACCTTGACTTGTTGTTACTTTTCCAGCCAAGACCTAAAATAACAATCAAAACAAACAAACTTTAAAGTATTATTGACTTGACTTTTATGTTCCGTAAAATCCAATCCTACGTGATGTTTTCTCTAAAAAAAACTACTGTCTATTGTTTCTTTTTCTTACAATTCACGTGATCCCTTTCTTCTTAGTCTTTAAACGACAAAGACCCAACAATAAAGTATTGTCTTCTTTTAAAAAAATTATTATCGTCTTATGTTTCTTTTTTAAGAAACCCTTTTCAATTGATCCCTCCTCCTTCTTGCTATCGTTAAACTTGGTAGCCCAAACAAGAAAAAATATGATGGTGTAAATTATGCCTAGGCGAACTATACCTAGGCGAGCTATACGTTTTGCCATAGGCGAGTTATACGCATAAACCTTAGGCAAACTATACGTTCAAACTTAGGTGAATTATATACATAACCTTAGGCGAACTATACGCCTTATTTTTTGGCGAATTATACGCCTTGGCTTAGGCGAACTATACATGCTATGTTAGGCGAATTATACAATCCTGATTTAGGCGAACTATACATGTTATGTTAGGCGAATTATACATCTTGATTTAGGAGAACTATACATGTTGTAGTAGGCGAATTATACACAACTATCAGGCGAACTATACATGTTTTAACTAGGAGATCTAATTATGCAATGTTGGTAATCAAATCTCATAATCTTGGTATTCTAAGTATAATTATTCCTTAAAATGTCACTTAGTGAATTATTTAGGTGTAGTTTTCCTTAAAAATCTTTTGTGATTGCATTGCTTTCTATAGATTGCCTATAGTCAGTGTGTTATATGATTATGTGTGTCTCCCGGTTTCATGTTAATTGACATGTGTATTAATTCTATGCCTAGGATTTGTATGCATAATCTAGTAAAAATTAGTCTTGCATCTATAATCGCTCTTCATGATCTAGATTGTCCTTCAGTGAAAATATTGGTTTGTATATGAACTGTATGTGACTAATCATAGCAGAATCATATCTTCCATCACTGCTCAACAAAACAAACTTGATCTGGAACTTGTCCCCAAATAGAAAAGGCTTGAGATTGGAAAATGCAACGGAAGACTTAATCTTGGAAAGAAACAAAGAGAGCCTACATTTCAAGTTGTCATGGATGCTCTTGCTCTCACTCCGTGCTATTCCGCATTTCTCATCACTGCTGATGTTCCTGAAGTGTACATGCACCAATTCCGGGATACTATCCACAAGTATGAAAATTCCTATAGGTTCAGAATGGACAAGAAGAAGAAATTCGACCTCAATTTGGAAATCTTCAGAGACATCTTTCAGATCTGCCTTAGAGTTCATGGTCAAAACTTTGATGCACTTCCAACTGATGAAGATATTGTGTCTTTCTTTAAATAACTTGGTCATACTGGGGAAATCAAATCTATCACCGATGTTGTTGTTGACCAAATGCATCAACCTTGGAGAACTTTTACCACTATCATCAACAAAAGTTTATCTGGAAAGACAACTGGTCTAGACAAGCTTCGTCTTTTAAGCGCACAGATACTTTAGGCAATGTACTATAAGAAGAATGTGGACTACGTTGAATTACTTTGGGAAGATTTCACTTACCAGATTGATAGCAGAGCTCGCAAAAACCAAGACAAGATGTACTATCCTAGATTCACCAAAGTTATCATTCACCACTTCCATACTAAAGACAAGACAATCTCTAAGAGAAACAAGATTGGCATGCATACCTCCAAAGATGATTATCTGATAAACACTTTAAGATTCATATATGCAAAGGAAAAATCTCAAATTTATGGAGCTCGACTTCCTAAGTCTTTGACAAGTCCTGAGATGCAGGAAACTAAGGCTTACAAGACTTACCTTGGATATGCTACAGGAGTTACACCTCCTAAGAAGGCATGAAAGTTCAAGAAGCCTGCTTAAACTCTCTACTGTCCTAGCTTCACCTGAGGAACCAACAAGAAAGTCAAAGAGAGTTAAGAGACCTGCCAAAAAGTCTTCTGATATGCCAATAGTAGGTGTTGTCATTAGAGAAACTCATGTGAGTCTTTTTCTAAGAAAAAGGAAAAGATAACTGTTGAGAAATGCAAAGGAATTTATTTGCTCTCTAAAGTTGCATTAACGAAAGAAGCTCAGTATGAAGAAGTTCGAAAAAAGAGTTTGAGGGACTTTCACAAGTCTCATCCAAGTGGTTCTGGTATTGTTACCAAAATTACTCCAAGTGTTGCAAAAATCAAACCTTCTGTCACAAGTGAAGGAACTGGTGTGAAACCAGAAGTTCCCGATGTGACTGAAGAAGAATCAACTGAAAGTGAAGCTGAATCTTAGGAAAAGGATAAAGATGACAGCAATAATGAACATGACTCTATAAGTGAAGGAATTGATCAAGAAAGAGACAGTGGTGATGCCAAAGCCTAATCTGACAGTGAAAAAAGGTCGGATTCTGAGCATGAAATTGATGAGAATGAATCGGGTTCTGAATCTGATCAAGAGAAAAATGAAGATGATGAAGAAGAAGAGGATGATGAGTTTGTTAAAACCTCATCCAACAATACTGATGATGAATATGAAACAAAGATTAAAGATACAACTGAAGGAGATGAAGATGAAGGAATGGATTATACTACCAATCAGTTTGACGATGATGTGGATTTAAGGATGAATGAACCAGTTACTACTGATAAAGGGTTTATTCAAAAGGAGGGTACCGATGCTAGAATGACTAACATCCAACACGAGAATGAAAATCCGGAGATCACACTCAATAAAGTCATAGAAGATGCTCATGTAACACTTTTTACTGTTCCACATAAGACTGAAGTTTCAGTTACCAGCTCTTCTCACTCATCCGACTTGGCATCTAAATTCCTAAATTTCTCAGATATTCCTCACATTGATGCAGAAATCGTTTCTTCAATGGATGTTCATCTCCATCATGAGGTACCAAGCAATCAAACACCTACACTTCTCACAGTACCTGTTTCGGTTATCACTGAATCTTCACTTATATTCACCACCGTCATCCCACAATCATTAGCATCCTTTACTCCTATACCGCAACAATCAACACCAACTCTACCACCAACAATTGAAGCAACAAATTCTCTATCTATACTTCCAAATTTCTCATCCGTCTTCCAATTCAACAACAGAGTCACAACATTAGAAAAAGAAGTTACTAAACTCAAAAGGAATGATCCTCTTAACACTCAAGTGACAGCTCTAGTTGACAAACATCTAGACTCAAAACTAGGAGCCACCAAAGACGAATTTATGAGCTACCTTTCAGCATCAATCACTGCTAGGATCACAGAGCAAGTCAAGAGTCAACTTCTACAGATTCTGCCAAAGGAAGTATCTAACTTTGCTCCTTCGGTGATCAAAAGCATCGTTACAAAGTCACTTGAGCATGCGGTTCTAGCCAAGGAGTCTTCACAACCAAAGTCTACATATGAGGTTACTGCTACAATTACAGAATTTGAGTTAAAGAAGATTCTTACTGACAAAATGGATAAAAGTTAATCATATCTGACAGCTGCTAAACACAAAGAATGCTACGAGGGATTGATCAAGTCTTATGATCTTGACAAAAGTCTCTTCTCAACTTATGATAAAGTGTATTCATTGAAGAGAAGCCAAAATGACAAAGATAAAGATAAAGACCCTTCCGTTGGATCAGACCGAGGGTTGAAGAAGAGAAAGACAAGCAAGGATGCAGAACCAACAAAAGGTCCGAAAGCTAAAGAATCATAGTCTGGCTCATCCAAAGGCGCCAAGTCTCAATCAAAATCTTCTGGAAAGTCTGTTCAGTCAGAGGCACCAGAGTTTGAGGTTGCAGATTTTGATATGCCATAAGATCAAGAAGTAAATCTGGGTAAAGATGATAAAGAACCCAAGGGAATGGTTGCATCTAAAAGTGATTGGTTTACCAAACCTAAAAGACCTCAAGAACCCACTAATCCTGATTAGAATAAAGGCAAGACTCCGCAACAAGGACCTACTCAAAGCTGGTTAATGACCCTTACATGTTTTGTTGATAAACCATCAAAAACCTTTGATGAATTGATGAGCACTCCTATAGACTTCTCTGCATACATCATGAACGGACTGAAGATCACTAATCTGACTCAAGAAACCCTGTTAGGGCCAGCATTCAGACTTCTCAAAGGCACACGTTCCAATTATGCTGAGTTGGAGTATGACTTTGAAGAATGTTACAAAGCTTTATCAGAGAAACTTGATTGGGACAACCCAGAAGGCAGTGATTATCCATTTGATCTTACCAAACCCCTACCTTTAATTATGAATGGGAATCGTCAAATGGTACCGGTTGACTACTTCTTCAACAACGATCTCAAGTATCTGCAAGGAGGAATTTTGACTATGACCTATACGACTTTCATAATGAAGACAAAGGCTGAACAATATGATCTTCCATGCAATAATGACATGGATCAAAACATTTGGAGTCCTGTTAAAGTCGCCTATGATAAACATGCACTTTGGGGTATTTCACATTGGAGAGATCAACGTAAGACCTTCTATGGATATGCACGAGGCTTGGAATCCACTCATGATGTATACTCTACCAAACGTATTATGGCAATGACTCGGGTCGAGGTTATATGAAAACATGGGTACGGGTATCTGAGAGAGATTGAAGTACGAAGAGCCGATAATGATCTTTACACGTTCAAGGAAGGCGACTTCCTAAGACTTCGTATCAATGACATTGAGGACATGCTGATCCTTATTGTTAAGAACAGACTCACCAATCTCTCAGACGATGATGTTTTTGACTTTACTATAGTTCTATGAATGTTCACCAGAAGCATGGTTATTCAAAAGAGAGTCAAAGATCTTCAGCTGGGAGTTAAAAGTTACCAGAAGAAGATCAATGTCACCAAGCCAGAAACTACCAGACCCGAAATCAAGAAAAAGGACCCATACACTCCATATCAAGACCCTCAAGGATTCATTTATGTTGATACCCTAGGAAGAAACATGTTGATGCGCTCAGATGAACTTTATAAGTTCAGCGATGGCACATTAATAAGGCTTCAAACTTCGCTGGACGACATCACAAAGAATATCTGAATGGAGTACCTGCCACAGAGAAGATGGAGTACATTGGAAAAGAAAAGAGCTAATATCATGATCAAGGCGATTGACAAGTAGCTGAAGGAAATAAGGATGATAAGGAGCCTCAAAAAGTTTATTGGTGGGAGACACTACGGAACTGACCTCCGACTACTTCAACGAACAATATGACTTTGTCATATTATGTTCGTCATCATAAGGTTATTTCGTATATTTTATAAACTTATGAATATGTATATATGTAGTGTAGACTTAAAAAAATTAGGCATATATAGTGTTTGAGTATGAATTTTCAAGAATTTCTTAGTAAATTTAAAAAAATTCAAATTAACATACTCAAAAACCATATAATACCCTCATTATTTGAGGGTGAGCATTAAAATGTTCCAATAATCGGCTTGTTAATAATTGGACATCTTCTTTCCCGAAACCATGAATATTTGAATCAATTGATATCTAAAATATCAAGAGATTTGACATTTTTGATAAGGGGAGAATATGTGATTAAAATGTATGACTAATAATGTGAATTTAATGACTCAATTGCAAGCTTCTCCCTTTATGTGCTAAACATTTTTGAATATTAATGCACATGTTGAGGGGGAGCAGTACAAATGGTTTTTAAGGCTGTGAATGATACCAAAAGATCGACCATGCATTTAATTATTTAGAGTTATAAGGTGGTTAGGTATAGGTATACGTTCCCATGGTCTAACCAGAACCGGAGGGATCTACCCAGGGACATTCCACTAGTTAGTGTAGAAGTTCATAGGTATGACATAAAAAAGGAGTAAAAGTGAGAATAAGGGAAGAGTGTCGACTAAGATGGAGCTAGTACTGGAATAAACCCAACAAGGTACTAGTTATGAAGTCTCGGTAAGCGCTGAAGGGGTTGAAGAATTAAAAAGAAAAGTTAAGATAAAGGGTGAAAAGAAAGAAGCCCTCCTTACACTTAGGCAGAAACCAAGTCAATACATCTGCTGTCAGAATTACAAAGATGATTGCTGACATTGAAGACTGACATCACGGACCCAGTGATGCAATGCACAACCCTTCCTAGCCACTCAAAATCTCTCAAAAGATTTCCGTTTCATTTCTCACGGAGATTAAACACATTTCTATTGACTTTCTCACTCCGAGTTAGTTGGTATTGAAAAGGTGGCAGTCTGCTCCAGCCTTCGATTACTAAAACCAAATGTACACTATTGAGTCTAGAGCCAAAAGAGATCATCCATAAATCTCATTAGGACACTTGTCAAAATTATGCATGCTAATTTACACAATGTGAAAAACAAGAAATATGAATAAAGAGTCCTACGCATTATCCTTGAGATTTGGCCAGAACAACCGATTGATACTTAAGTTTTCACGGTGAAGATGAAAATCCTGCTTGAGCCAACATGAAACAAGCTCTTGGTAGGTGACTTGTGAGATCCTATACGGATCAAACTCGTGATACTGGATATCGATTCAGTCCAGCTTATGAATTGACGAATGAATTTTAAAAAAGATAAAACTGTTGGTGTATCATAAAACCGTTTGCTTCTTGACACGCCGACTGATTTTTTAAATTGATTTTCACTCTTATGTCCATGGGAAGCCTCACAAGGGTATCAAAACATAGGAAAGCTGAACACGATTTGACGGCTTAATCAGGAAGATTGTAACTTACCGGTTCACTCTTACCGTGTTGTCTGCTTTGAGACGCTCCGGTAATGAGAACGGCTAATGCAGCTACGAAACCCTGTTAAGGAGATTTTTCGAAATTCTACCTGATCACAGGCAGTATTTATACTGAGTAACGGGAAACCGTGGTTATTACAACCGTATTCGACAAAGTGACAAAGCCACTTTCGTCCATATATGTTGTTTATCACTAACCCATTTATGCAGATTTCTTGACGGTGGTAGCAATTTCCCGATCACAAGTCGAAGCCAATACCACATGCTCATACTCGATCAACATATATAAAGACATCATGAAAGCTCAAGTACATGGTTCAAGACTTCCGCTACTCTGATACCGTATGTCTTTCTTGAAGCGACGAAGTATTAAGTTGATACCGTACTTTAACAACCCGAACCTAAGGTCACTATTTATCCCGAGCTGTAATTCTATTTTCTAAATTTTATAGAATTTATTTTATTATTTTTAGACAATTTAGTAAAAATCGGCATTTTTAATTATTCGCGAGTCCTACTTTGAATATTTATCCGTTTCAGCGTTTGTGAAATCGATAATTCCACATTTTAGCTTTAGAAGCTTATTTATTTTTAATTTAGTATTTCTTGACTTTTCCCGCGTTTTACTGAAACCGTGTCAAAAATAAGTACTTTAACACTTTTAACATTTTAAATAAATGCTTTATATCAAAATAATGTAGTGTAGGTTAAAATAATAATAATAATAATAATAATAATAATATCTATTACAAAACCAAACACCCCCCTTATATATTATTAGCTCCTACAAGATTGCCAACCAAACACCCCAAGAAGTTATTAGTCAACTTTGACCAAGTATAAAAAGGAGGTTTGACTCTTTAAAAACACATAATTACTCAGATATCAAAATTGATTTTTCTTGCTCCTCCCTTCTCTCTGCCATCGACGACCCAAACCAAACCACCATCAAAACATCACCAAAATCTTCCCAATCAATTCCAAATCACTCTTATATCATTCACACATAAACCTCCATTCGTTTCAAATAAAACCCGCCATGCATCATGTTTCATAAGTTCTTGATTTTCTTATTTTTTGATTTTTGAAGGGTTTGATCAAATTTATTACAATTGGTGTAGAGTGGGTTTGATTATAAGTAATTGTACAAGATTTTGAGTTATAAAATCGAGTTAGGATTTTGATATTAAGGGTTGTTAGTTTCGGCAATTAGGGGAAACACAAGAGGGTTTGATTGTGTTATTTTACTAGCCATTGCATTGTGTTTGTGAGTCTTCTACTCTCCCTTTTCCATTGACTTGATTATATATTCAATGCATGTGTCTAATTTTGTATTGAGAATCCATGGAAGTTGTTGCATGTTAGGTTTTTGAGGTTGTTGATGTTTTGGGATGATTAGTAGATGTGCTTAGGTAGTTTAAGAGTGTTGGCGATATTTGTGGTGCTTGAAATTGAAGTTTTGAAGGGGTTTAAAGCTACCCGTTTAGGTTAGACAATTGGGCTTCTATTTCGGCAAAGTCAAAATTGTTAAAACTAAAATTGGTCTAAAAATTATGATAGAGGACGTTCCAAGCTTCGTTTCGATATAAGGCACGACCCGTAACTCTCAAAAACGAAGTTTTTAAGGTCAAAGTCTAGAAAAAGTTCGCCAAAATTCTGCATTAGTTTAAAAATATCGGTTGCTGTCAGATCTGAAAAAGGGCAATTTCATCATTTTCTGGTCCGTTTCGGCCTTTGGCCGAAACATGAAAGTTGTTCGGAAGGTCGTTTTACTTTTTCCCGAGTATAACCAAGTCTAAAAATGCGTAATGACGGGTCGAAAAGCTTAGAATAAAATCCGTGTTTTCCTTTTTTTTAGTTTGCATCAAATCTGATATAGGGGCATTTTCGTCCTTTTCTGTCTAGTTTTAAGTCTCGGGTAAAACTAAAAAGTTGTTTAAAATGCCGTTTTACCTTTCCGCGAGGATAACTAAGGCTAAAAACCTATGTTAACGGGTCAAAAAGCTTAGGATAAGATATTATATTTTTAGGAAAAATATAAGTTTTCTGCAGAAACTTGCAGGGGCATTTTGGTCATTTTCTAGGCCGTTTCAGGTCTCGGGTAAAACTAAAAAGTTGTTCGAAACGTCGATTACATCAAAATGCTATAGAGTTAAAGTCGCGAAAATGTCTTTTAGCGGGTCGTTTTGAACGGGTCAGACTTAAGGAAAATATATATAATAAAAAGTCAAACTTAGTGAAATTCTTTTAATGGTCATTAGTGTTATGGAGAATGATTAGGCGTAAAAATATATTAACTAAAACTGAAATTACAACTAATAAGTTAGTCTTCCACTTTTGTTCATGTCTAAAATCATAATCTTTTAAAATTGGTCCAACAGGTAATTTTCATTAAAATTACATATTAGTCGGAATGGATTAAAATGGAGTTAAACTTAAGGCAAAACATTTAAGTGGGTATAGATAAGTAAGTTTAGCGCACTCATGGATTCTACGATATAAGATTTCATATACGTCGGAATATTTATATATTTTACATACTTGTGCATTTTATGCATTTTTCTTATAAATATATTCTTATACGCGCACCATTATTTTAGGTCACGGTTCGGGGCTCTCGACTTCGTTTCTTCACTGTTGATCAACATGTTCGCATCATTGTCATCGTTGTTGACTAGTTGTGATTCTCTTATCCGATACTTTATTGCTTCTCTATGTGTTCATAGCCTCGCCTTTATACTTTATAATGTTTTTATAAACCCCGCGAGGGAGATAATGCTAGTTTTATAAATTGAACACAAGTTGTTTTCGGTATGCTGGACCCGATTATGAACTAATTGCATGAGTAGCTAATTGCCAAAAAGGCGGATTTCATGAACTGTTGATTACCTATGATCGGTAAGCGCTAATACAATAAATAGATCTATTGGACTGTCAGGAGTATGTATACATGGCGTGAACACTCTGTAACGGACATTGTATTGAGAATTTCTTATAGGTATATAGCAATATTACCTACCATGTGTTGGGTAAATTTTGTGCATAATCACTACATCAGGATGTGTACGATTAAGGCTTCAGTGTCATGAGCTTCTGCATTATTGATTATAAATTTGTTTGATCCACAAGTTTTCGATGATATAAATACATGTGTTCTAACCTTCAATCTTATAAACTCTATGAATTCACTCAATGTTTTCGTTGACTTTTTAACATGTTTTATCTCAGATTATTATGCCTGTGCTTGCTTGGATGGGAGTATGGCTTAGATATCTAAAGATTTAAAGACTCGGTTTACTTTCACAATTGATAAAATTTTACTATATGCAATGAGTCAAGGTTGAACTCATGTTGTTTTTGCAAAATCGTTCGGGACCCTTATAAACTCTGATTTTAATATATCGAATGTGACATTTATTTTAAACGTCTTTTTTGAGGTCATTTTCTGTGACTTGTGCGTATGGACTATGAAGTAGCACCCCAAAGTGGTATTCCGCTGCGTTGTTGAAATTTTAGGGGTGTTATAGATTGGTATCAGAGCACTGGTTGTAGAGAACTAGGTCGTTGTCAAAACCTAAACTATAACCGTCTTTCGAAAAAAATTACGAGTCTTTCACCATTGTCAGATATCCGCGCGCGCATACTTTCAGGTAAATTATATGCTTTATTTAACATTTCTAAAAGTTTTACATGGATAATTAATGCGGTTTAAAAAATGGAAAGTCATAATAATCGGTATTCTTTTAAATTAACGATAGTTGGAAGATTGTTTCTGGTATTCATTGGAATCAACAGATTCAATTTGTTATCTTGTATTTTTCATTACATTAATAATGAACAGTTAATGCTTGGCTATGATTTCGCTCTCTTACGTCTATCTTATGACGTCTTACTATTTATCTTATATCGGTTAGTTATATAAATATTGACCACTCTGATTTCCGCGTACTTCCTGATTTCTCATTTACTCCCACGAGCATCAATATTGGTATTATATAAGGATGCCTATACATATTTTAGCCACTCTCTTCTCGATTTCATACGTTTATCTTCGGGATCACCGTTATCTATGTATATAAAAGTAATTCATATAAGTGTTGACTATGTATGGTCACTTACGTCTACTTTTAGAACTTTCAAGTAATGTTGGTGTATTCGTGTTTCGAATCTCTTGTATCGATCTCTACCAAGTGAGTCTTAAATCCTTGATTCTGGAAATTCATAAGCATTTGTGTTTAAAATTGTGTTAAATAACTAAGCATGGCTTTGTATAAAGGTCTAGAGGAATTAAAATGATGTTGGTTGGATTTTGAAATGGATTGATAGGGCAGTTTGTAACTAGGAGGTTGTTGGTGTGATATCAAATAATTTTTGGCTTAAGGTCTATGACTTTAGTACTTTTTTGGGTAGAGCAACATACAAGGTGTGTGTTGCTTTGGATGGAGCCGTAACACCTCTGGTCGAGTTAGTTACACCCAAATTAGTGAAACTAGTCCAAATGGGTGACCAACAGATAGTTTATGTTTTAAGGGGAAACTTTTAGCTTAAAGCCTACTGTATCTTTACATAAATGGATAGATTGAAATCTCAGGTCCATATGGTGAATTGGATGGATCCGTATCTCCTTCGGATGAGTGAGATACATCTAAATTAGCGAGCTAGTCTTAAAAACGAACCCATAATTTACTAGACAGATTGTTGACCTAAACTAGACAATTTTTGAATTAGAGACTACTGGTTATTTACAAGAATGAATAGATTAATAGCTCAGGTCCTAGTGGTGATTTGGATGGAGCCTCAACTCTTCCGGATGGTCGAGATATGACCAAAACCGGGGAAACAAACTTAGTGTGTACCCATAATTTACTAGGCAGATTGTTCAACCTAAATTGGATAATTTTTGAACTATAGGCTACTGGGTTTGTACATGGGTGAAGGGTAAAACCTATGAGGACCATGTAGTTCTTTGGATAAAGCCGTAACCATTCCGGATGAATGAGTTACAACTAAAACGGCTAAATTGACCATAAATTGTGCCCAGATTTTCAAATGAATTTAAGTCCAGAACTTTTCATATTAAGTGCCCTATTTTCCAGGTCAAACCTGTAGGATTTAGATAAACTTAAACATGAGCATTCATTATGGGTCAAACAGAGTTATAAAATAGGAATTATGCTAAAAATGGTGGAACGGGAAAACGTTTTAAATAATCAGATTTGGCACATGAGGGTAAAATGATAATTTTCTATTAGGTTCTGAACACTTTGGGTTAATTCTCTTTTAATCTCAGCAAACTAGAGTCTAATATCTTGTTTGAGGCGAAAAGCGTTCGTTTATACCTATTACGGATTTTAAGATATAGGTCCATTAAGTCGGATAAAGGCATAATTGTTCATGTGATAATAATTACTTGCATAAGTGTATAGTTCTATGGTACAACCTAATAGGTTCGTTCATTTCATGATATCATAAGTGCTTCGATGATCTCCAAAGCGTTCTCAGAGCTTTGCTTAAGTCTCTTTCGATGATATCAAAAATTCGACATAGTTTTTCGGTCCCTTCGATTAGTTTACTAATCGACCCCGAGTTTTAACACTCGACCTTCAGCTTGAATCGCATATGTTGTTTGGTAATCGTGTTGTCTTTTGGCACTTGCCTTGGGAACGCGATTGACTAACGTCTCATTATTTTTCTTGTTACTTCTTATGATTTTGAAGAATCATGCCACCAAGGTAACTCTTTCTTCTCAACGTTACATTGTTTTGATATCGTATTTTGTGCCGGCGATACTTAAGTATGATGATTTATTATCACCTTATTGAAATGGATTGGGACACCTCTTCATTTGAATAAGGGAATTATAAATCGCCGAACCATAAGTTTATAACTCCTCACTTGCAAGATCGTGACGCCTTTTTGTGTAAGTGACAAATTATAAATGAATGGGCTTATGTGTATCCGACATGGCGTGCATCTCTTTCGACTTGTAATTCGTCCGTACAAATCATTTATTATCTTTACTCTCCTAATCGCTATCTTTATTACTTTTGTATGAAGTTCTATTTGAACTTCTTTCGACTCGTAATGTGTATTATGGATTTTTTTCGAATGAGTGTCGACTGTCACAAACCATATGGGGTTAAGGAGAATTGATCTCCGGGACGGAGATCCCTTAAGTGAAGGAGGATTTAACAACCCGAACTTAAGGTCACTATTTATCCTGAGCTGTAATTCTATTTTTTTTAATTTTATAGAATTTATTTTATTATTTTTAGTCAATTTAGTAAAAATCGTCATTTTTAATTATTCGCGAGTCCTGCTTTGAATATTTATCTGTTTCAACGTTTGTGAAATCGATAATTTCACATTTTAGCTTTAGAAGCTTATTTATTTTTAATTTAGGGAGCACCTTCGCTTCAACACATTTAGACACATAGTCGACAGACATGAGTATATATCGGTTCCCTCGTAAAGACGGGAACGGGCCCATAAAGTCGATGGCCCACACGTCAAAGATCTTATAAATTTGAACAGGATTTTGGGGCATTTCGTCCCTTTGTGAGATTTTTCCTTGACGTTGACATGAGTCACAGTGTTTGGACCATGTCGTGGCGATCGGGGATAGGGTGGGCCAGTGAAGAAACAGAGAACTTGAAACTTTTCTTGGCGGTGTAGTTTGGGCGCATGATGTCCCCTTAGTGGGACATGGTGGCAGCTTAAAGGATATCCATAGCTTCCTGCCTGTCCACACACCATCTGATAATCTGATCAGCACAAATCCTAAAAAGATAGGGGTCATCCCAAAAATAATGTCGAACATCCTTAAAGAATTTCTTTTTCTGTTGGGATGACATCCCTTTAACAAGCACATTACCCACTAAGTAGTTTGCTATGTCAGCAAACCGTAAGGGTTCATTATCAGGATTAAGAGAAATCATATTCAGGGACTCGTGTGGAAAATTGTCATTCATTTCCAATCCAATGAGATCCCCTTGATGAGGATTTTCAAATCTGCTCAAATGATCGGCCGCGAGATTCTCTGCTCCTTTTTTTTATTGCGAATCTCGATATTAAATTCTTGGAGCAGGAGAATCCACCCGAGCAATCTCGGCTTAGCATCTTGCTTAGCAAATAAGTACTTTAAAGCCGAGTTATCCGTATACACTATTGTCTTAGATAAGACAAGGTAAGACTAAAATTTCTCGAATGCATACACCACAGCTAAAAGCTCTTTTTCAATAACGGTTTAATTAGTTTGAGCATCCGATAAGGTCTTACTTGCATAGTGTATAGGCCTATATTTATCCTTTATTTGTCCTAAAACAGCTCCAACAACAAAATCACTAGCATCACACATAATCTCAAATGGTAGGTCCCAGTCTCGGGACACAAGAATAGGAGCTTCGGTCAACTTCTTCTTAAGAAGTTCAAAAAAAGATTGACACTCAGAAGAGAAGAAGAAGGGAGTGTCTATTTCCAACAGGTGGGTCATTAGCCGAGCTATTTTAGAGAAATCTTAGATAAATCTTGTAGTATACATGATATCATAACACAAGCAATAGATGATGGGTTGGCTAATTAATCTTAGAGAGAGAAAGATGTTTTTCTAGAGAGATAAAGTACAAGAGTATGTGTTAGCATGAAAAGAACAACCAACCCCTTCCCATGGGTGGGAAGGGGTATATATACAAGTGTTGGTGAGCATTTACTTTCTAACTACGAGCTATGCTATACTAAACGATACACGGGGTGACCGAGTCTTTTTCATAATCCTAACAATCTCCCCCTAAGGGAGGTCACCCCAGAAAATACATTCTGAATTCTAGCATTCTACTTCATTGACCTTCTGTCTGTAGCTCGAAGTCTTTGATTCTTCAATCTTTGATGTCTTTGTACATTATGTAGTGAACTTTGAGATTTGTCTCTTAGGCTTGTGCGATCTTTGAGCTTTCTTTGAGATCATCTTTCATCTTTAATCTCTTGATCATCCTTGTTAAGTGGCATTGCCTTCATGTGATTTTGTGACCTCGGGGTCCCGCCTGCATTACACTTTTCTTTGAATTATGATACTCTTCTCAGAGTTGCGGAAGCTGTGTTGTTGGTCATTTACAGTTGTCATGATGTATTTACTTGGAGCATTAGGTGCGCATTGGGGTGGTGAATTTGACTCTCTGGAAAAACGGAGTGTCTCTATTCCATCTTTGGCTTGATCTTGTAATAAAAATAGTTAGCATTAAGGCTTGTGGGCGAATATGGCTTTGTCAATTCGCCTGAGACTGGTTGATTAACTCCTGATCGTGAGGGACCGACTTGTGATCAGGTAGATTCATCTTAAAAGAATCTCCTTGACCGATTTCAGTATAAGTACAGATCATCTGATGGAGTTAACCATTAAACTCTCTATACTTGCCTATTCTCATGTATCGGAACGTCACAAAGCAGACAGCACGATTAAGAGTGAATTCAGGTTATTTACAATCTTACTGAATTAAGATAAAATTGATTGGAAAAATCAATCGACGTGTTCTTGAGAAAGAATTTTGGTGACTCACGTCGATAGAGTTTTATTGCAAAATCAAATTTTATCAGAATTGTTTTGAAAGATATACACAGTCAATATGCTCGAAAATCATTTGTTGAGCACATCGAGAGGTTTTCCAAACCGATCCGTCAATTCACATTCTGGAACAAGTTTGATTCTCAAGGAATCGCACCATCGTTGCTTTCCATTTGTCACACGCTTAATCCATAGTGGATCTCACATGTCACCTACCAAGAGCTTGTTTGATGTTGGCTCTAGAAGGATTTCCATCTTCATCGTGAGTACTTTTGTATCACTCGGATGTTCTGGCAATACCACGAGGATAATGCGAAGGACTCTTAAAATCTTTACTTGTTGTCACAGTGTGTGAGAAACAAGCACATTATGGATAAGTGTCCTAGCGAGACTTTTGGATGATCTCAAGGCTCTAGACTCAATAGTGCATTTTTGGTTTTAGTGGTCGGAGGCTGGAGCGGACTGCCACCTTTTCAATATCGACTAACTCGGAGTGAGTGAGACGATAGAATTGTATTGATCTCCGTGAGAAATGAAACAAGAATCCTTTGAGGGATCTTGAGTAGCTAGGGAGGGTTGTGCAGCGTATCACTGGGTCCATGATACTTGTCTTCAATGTCAGCAATCAACCTTGTGATTCTGACAGCATATGTATTGACCCGGTTTCTGCCTAATGTTTAAGGAGGGCTGCTTTCTTTTCACCCTTTATCTTAACATTTCTTTTTCATTCTTCAACCCCTTCAGTGCTTACCGAGACTTCATTACTAGAACCTTGTTGGGTTTATTCCAGTACTAGCTCCATCTCAGTCCGCACTATTCCCTTATTCTCACATAACTCCTTTTGTAATCATACCTAAGGACTTCTACACTAACTAGTGGATTGTCCCTGGGTAGATCCCTCCGGCTCTGGCGGGATCATGGGAACATGTACCTAACCATACCATCCTTATAACTCCGATAAAGTAAATACGGGGTCGGTCTTTTGGTACTGTTCTCTTCGCCATCATATACCATTCGCTCCCCCTTAATATGTGCATCGATATTCGAAAAAGTTTAGCACATATGGAGGAGCCTACACTTGAGTTTAAAAGATCACATTTTATATCAGATTTTCATAATTAAATCACATTTTCTCCCCCGAGCAAAAATTTCAAATCCGTTGAGATTTTGGGTCTCAATTGATTTAAGTTAGGAAAATTTGGGAGAAAGTGTGTCAGGTTTATATAATCCGAATGTGAAACATATAGTTACTTAATATACAAGCCTAAGTTACAGTTTTAGTCACTACATAATAATGTACATATTACAACAACGTATAAAATAGACTACCCCTCATTCGGTTCTCTGCAGTAACCGGTAGTCGCCTTCTCGAATCCGTCCACCAACAAAGCTTTCCAGATTCTGGAAGATACGTCTTGTCTTTAGTCATTTCTGGATAGCGAACATGAAGTCCTTGCTTCTGCCATCATCTTTCTTCATCCAGAATCTGGCGTTCATCCCTAGATTAGTCCTGTTGATCTGGAATTCCTTGACTCGATAGTCTAATGCTTCATCAATCTGTTGCAGAGTGCCATCACTGAACTTGTGTATTTCATTAAACCTCATGATCATTTGAACCCCGTATCTATCTCTAAAAATGATTGCCCTTGGAGAGTCTATGACGTTGAAACCATGCTTGAACTCAAATCCAGTGGCCTCCCATCGAGGTTTGGTGAGGTTTATCTGTGTCTGGTAACTCTCAATTCCCAGCTGGAAGTCTTCTATACGTTGTCTGATAACTAAGTTTTTGGTCCATAGATTGACAGCGGTAGTTAGAATCTTTTTGTCTTCGGGTGATAGGTGGTTCAAGTGACCTTGAAGATTTAACAAGTACAGATCTTCAAAGTCACTAGGGTACATGTACTTGAAGTCCCTTTCTGCAATGACGTATTCTTTGAGATCAGCTCGATGAAGGACTATCTTCTTCATGTAGTTGTACCTGTACATTGAAAAGACTTCGATTCGGACGACACTTAAGATACGCATATGAGTCTTTACTGCTCGGCGGTCTCCTTTAGATAAGAATCGATCAATGTAGAATCGTTGTCTTTGAAACCACCAGTAAGAGATACCATACATAGCTGCGATATCATACTTGCATTCCTCTTCAATCCAGAACTGATTAGGCACTAGTTGCTCTAAGCCGACATCAGGATAATATGCCGCCTTCATCTTAGAGATTGACAAGGCCGGTCTGCCAACTTTTTGACCATATCGTAGATACTTCAGGTCTTTGTTGAAGAAGAAGTCCGGTTAAATAGTTACATGGCCGGGTTCACCACCCAGTAGAAGTGGCCTACTGACGTTGTACCTGAGGATTGTATCATCCACTTGATCGATGAGAAGTTTTTGGCACTCTTCCATTTGGAATTGGAGATGAATCACGTCAGGATGAAACACTTTAACGATTTAGAATGCAGGGCCTTCCAGGTCTTGAAGTGTCAGGTGAGAGATTCCTTGTCGTTTGTAGTACCAATCCATAAATGTCTCCATATCCTCGGTTTGAGCAAGTAGAGAGTTCTCCTGTGGAGGTGCATATGTCGCCTTTAGAGCAGAGGCCTAGTTATTTGTTAGCATAGTCAGATCAGATGATGGAATAGTCTAAGCAGGTTCTGGAGTGGCCAGTCTGTCTTCAGTGAGAGGTTTCCACCAACTCTGCCTCAAGTTGACTGTGGGAATATGATCACGTCCTATCTCATCACCACTAGAATATGCTTGTTCATCTGCAGTGGTTTCATCATCCATATAAAGATCATCAGGAATCGGTGTGATTGAAGGCTTAATCCTGGTGTTAGTTGTTGTCCAAGCAGAGTATTCAGCTAAAGCAACTGTCTTTGAGGAACTTGGGGCCGCGGTGCTTGTTGACTGACCTCCCTGGTGAGTGGATGAGGATGGAGGTAGTGGGGGAGGAGCTTGAGCAGAATCGGAGGCTCCGGTTGTGCCAAGGGCCCTTGATATGCCTGATGGTGGTGGAGGAGGAGGTGGTGGTAAAGGTGACGACCCAGGCGGAGGCTTTAGAGAATCTTGGTTACTTTTCTTCTTAGTTTCTCCCTGAGCCTTATCATCATCAAAGTCCTCACATTCATCATGACGGATGGATTCCTGCAATGCTTCATATGCGACTCGGTAGTGAGCATGTCCCTTATAATAGTTCTCCTCTAACATGTGTTAGAGCAGAATATCCGACATGTCAGACGTAGGGAGATCCTTGAAGAGCACGAAGAGGAGCTCTTATTGTATGCTTTACTGATGAGATAACCACCTCCTTGACTGATTCATTAATCTTTCGGTCAATCTTCTGTGAATCAATAAACTCCACCGTCTGCTCTCTGATCATTTTGGATAAGTCCACATTCTCCAACTTATTGATCCAGTCCCCTTGCTTATCTAGCCTTTTCTCCAGGGCTTGATTTTCCTCCACCAAGTCCCCTATGTGTTGTTTGAGTTCGCCCATGCGCTTAATAAGAATGGAATCTGATGAGTTGTTGTTGTTGTTATTGTTGTTGGTGCTGCAGTTATGGTTGTGGTGGTTGGCAGAGGCCAATGAACATTGGGAGAATCGGGTCTAGGCATGGGACCGATCACCGGTGATGTCATAGGAGGGATGACAGAGGTGTCTTGCTGAACAGTGACAGACACCATTGATTCAGCCTCGGTGTCTGCCGTTGTCTTCTCATTGTCCGCCTCAGAAGGTTTGTCATTCAAGAATTGATCACCAAAGCTAAAGTCTTTGGCGAGATGTTGTAGAGAAGACAACGTCCCTGTAGAGCTGACAGGTTCTTCTGGTATCACCTGTTCATCAACCGTTAGCTTCAGATTCTCCTGTACATCAGGGTATGCCTCGGCTGTGAACCCTTCATCCATATGCTCAGGTTGTGGTTGACTGGAGGGATCAATGATCTCAACATCCGAGTGTTCAAGGTTTGGTCCAGCGAGAACACTAGGAGTTGGTAAAGGTTGGGATTCAGCCACATCATCAGGGTTTGGTCCAGCCTGGCCTTCATCTAGTGTACCAGGGTCTGGTCCAGCCTGGCCTTCGTCTTGAGTCCCACTTCTGACCACTGAAGGCATTTCTTCATCAGACTCCGTGTCACTGCCATATAGTCCAAGTTCAGCATAAAGGGAGGAAGACTCTTCATGGCCTGCTGGTTCAGATGGTACGGGAGTATGTCTCTGAAAGATATACTGTTCAGTCGGGCTCTTTTTCTTAGTAGTCTGAAGGTGTAGAAGTACTTGAGCAGCTTGTTCTTCACCTACTTTCTCTTTCCCCTTTCCCGGCACCTCTGGCAGTGGTTGAAGTTTCCCAGTATCAGGTTCCCTGAATACCACAGGGGGAAGAGGACCCCTTTGAGTAGGGTAAGCATCCGTTAAGCTCTCTTCTAGAACCTTTTGAAGTATCGCCTCCTCTGTGTCTTCAAGGCTGGGTTTAGCAGTAGGAACCCCTTCATCAATAAACTCATCCACCAACTGCTTAGACCTTTTAGCAGTTCTCTTTTTTACTACTTTCCCCGCCTTAGCTCGTTTGGCAAGTGGTGGGGCATCCGATGACTCTGACACCGGCTTGAGCTTCTTCTTCTGAGGTTTGGTTGGTGCTGGTTTAGGCTTCTTGGATGCAGTTTTAGGTTCGGTAGGTTTTGATTGCTTGGTTGGTTTTGGTTTAGTTTGTTTAGTTGGCTTTGCTGGCTTAGGTGCTGGAGAATCAAGATCACTAACTTCTTCACCCGCGAGGTGTCGTTGATGCTTTGCAACTTTATTCAGATAAGCTTCATAATAATCAGCTCCTCGAATGACGTCATTGATGAGTTCATTCGGTATAGTCGTCCTGAAGACTTCCTGTTTGGTCCCCTTAGCGCTAAACTTGAGATTACCTAGTACAGGTTCCTTAGTAGGCAGATGAAGTGGGGAGTTAGGTCTTGGGTGGAAGTTGTGTAGTCGTTGCAAGTGAAATATTATAAACTTAGAGAACCGGATACTTGGGATCAGAATGATAGTCGCTTTCTTCTTTCCTCGAGCTTGCTGTGCCAGATTCCTCTTATCTTCTGTGAAGTTGTGGATAGACTGAGTAAATTCTTCCCACATCCTTTTTGCATAATCAATGTGAGCTCGATTAACAACACCCCAGAGGATCTGTAGTACTAGGGCTCTTGGTCTTTCAAATCTTGATGTCTTTCCCGTAAGGCACAGATTGATGATTGTTGTGAGTGCCCTCCATGGTTGGAACATGTCGTTAGTGGTGACATTTGACAAGTTTATGACTTCTCTTTGATAACCCAACTCATTAACAAACTTGATCAGCGTATCAGGAGTCGAAGGAGGAGAAAAAGCCTGGTTTTTATTGACTGGCGTGATCCGAAAAGCGTCGCTGAGTGTGTCTTGAGTGAGATCAAACCATTGCTCTTCTAGTTGACACTTATAACTCCCAGCTTTACTGTCAAAACAGATAGTATCCCAGAATTGTTGAATATAGATAGCCGGTATTGTTGATGACGCGGTAAAATCTCTGAAGAAATTTGTTTGCTTGAGAATGTCCACAGCAATCTTGAAAATTGGGCTGGGTTGAGATTTTTCTTCATTCAGATAGCAGTTGTTTTTCCCAATTGGCACCCATCGATTGCGTGGCACGATTTGTTCAGACAGTACGGAACGGGTTAAGCCATTACGGGATCAGCATGTTCAGCATTACCATTGATTCTGTACAG
Organism: Tanacetum coccineum; assembly: GCA_026074375.1. Lineage (NCBI taxonomy): Eukaryota > Viridiplantae > Streptophyta > Magnoliopsida > Asterales > Asteraceae > Tanacetum > Tanacetum coccineum. Next base: position 25,830 of record BQNB010030123.1, read on the forward strand.
TTACAATCATAAAAAACAAACATGCAGAGAAGGATTGTTAGATGAGAGCATATGCACGGAAGTTAAGCACGTATGCACAAGATCCAAGATAAAGGACTTTTAGATCATGTTATAGTGTTAATCAGTGAGATTGGTCACCTCTTGAGTTAACGGATGTTAACTCATCAAAGTGAGGACAAGACACACCGAATTAACCACAAGATTCAATGGCAGTTAACAAACCAAGCAGGATACAAGCAATGGATAAGACACTCTAATCAAACAACAATCTTCAACAACTTAAAGACCAAAGCGCAATTATATTTGAAACTCTTGAGTTAATAGATGTTAACTCATTAAAGAGATGACAAGATACACCGAATTAACGCAAAGATTCAAAGCCCATTAATAATCAAAACGCAGACATAATCAAAATGCAACTAAGTCAAGAATCAAAACGCAACCAAGTCAAAAATCAAAACGTAACTAAGTCAAAAATCAAAACGCAACTAAGTCAAAACGCAACACTCAAAACGCAGCCATTATCAAATCGCAACCATCAACACGCAATGATTATAATATTCAATACTTTAATATTAAAAATTTCTTCAAATCAATACCCAACGAGTTGCGTTTTGAACCTGTTTTGTATCATATAATCAAAACGCAATCTAGGGTTATAGTCCAAAACGCAACATTAATTTAACCACGAAAATGCAACTAAGAACTAATTCTCAAAACGCAACATTAATTTAACTACAAAAACGCAACCAAGAACTAATTCTTAAAATGCAGCATGAATTAAGCCATAAAACGCAACATGAATTTAGCCCTAAACCCTAAAACGCAACAAGAACATAAACTCAAAAACGCAGTCAAGCATTAATTTTCAACTCGCAACATGAATGCAAACAAGAACCTAATTATTCACGAGTATCAATTATCCTGAAAGGGCAACCACTACTCGAGAATCATGAGAACACTAATGGAAGAGGCGGGGAATCAATTCAGGCATCAGCAATGCATTTAACACATAAGGAAATGTAAATCCAGTGATTAAAACACAAAACCAAACACTAACCAGTTACTTGATGAAATTATCACACGAGGGTCACACTTGAATTTACAGCTTAATCAAAACGCAATCGAGAGCTTGAGAGAATAGTTGAAACAGGTTGACTAGATTTTTTGGATTTTGACCAAGTCAAAATGCAACACTACTATTTATACCTAGGTTATATCTTTCATCTTGTGACATACTTGGTCCCTCTCCTTCTTATTTCTAATTATGTAATGTAAATTACATAAATGGTCCCTTACTTTTCATATTTCTTTATCGTTTAGGGACACATAGCAACTAATGCATTGATTAATAAAAATGCCTCTAGGATTTTGAGAAATTTGTAAGCCCAAGAAAAATGATATTTGACCCATCATTGACATTTGAAATTTAGAACTCATTTCATTAGAAAAACGGTCACAATCTTTGGGGTCGGTCGAGGCAAATATGATATCATCAACATATATTTGAACATGAAGAGTGTGTTTGCCTGTTTTCCGAATGAACAAGGTTGGATCGACGACACCCTTGGAGAATCCTTATGCCAGAAGAAACTTTAACAATGTGTCATACCATGCCCGAGGAGCCTGTTTTAACCCGTAAAGTGCTTTCTTCAGACAATAGACATGATGTGGACGTTCTGGGTCAACAAATCCTTCCGGTTGGTGGATATAGACTTCTTCTTTGAGCTCTTCATTTAAGAATGCAGTTTTGACGTCCATTTGATAAACTGTCATGTTTTTGCTGGCGGCATTGGCAATGAATATCCTAATTACTTCAAGACAAGCAACCGGGGCGAAGGATTCTTCAAAATCCAGACCTTCTTCTTGACGAAATCCTTTTGCTATAAGACGTGCCTTGTTTTTCAACATATCACCATACTCGTTAAGTTTCACCTTATAAACCCACTTGAGAGCAATAATCATGACACTGTCTGAAGGTGGTACTAATTCCTATATGTCCAGTTGATCAAATTCATGAATTTCTTCTTGCATGGCTTGAAACCAACAGTCTTCAGTAACTGCAAATGGGAAGTTTTTTGGTTCGACTTTGGACAATACGGAATTGTAGAAACACCACAAAGCATCCGTAGCAAGCTGTTTTTAAGTAGATACCGGTCGAGAGGGATTCCCAATAATGTTATCAAGAGGATGGGAATCGGTCCATTTCTAGATATGTTCATGAGGTAGAGTGGATTGGTTGGATTCAGGTATGGTAATTTCCCCAGATGATGAAGCTTCAGAGTTATAGTCTGGGGCGAACACATTAACAAATGTTTCAGGATCAGCTGCAGTAAACGGATTAACTTTTACATGTTGCTCACCTGCTACACCATGATGTACCGAAGAGGAATGATGATCCAGTGGTGATGATGTATGACTTCCTGATGGTGCGTCAAGATCAATAGCAATAGACACTGATGGACCTGTAGGTATGACCGGGTCTTGTGCTGCATTAGGAATAGGATCCTGACGGATACCCGGTAGATTAAAATATTCATCAAACATAGGTTGGACTAACATCTCCAATTCTTTATTTGTGGGAGGTACATATGGAATAGCAGGAGCAGGATTGGGTACGAGCCCTGAACTTATAGGTCCAGGCGTCAACAGGTTAGGAGCGGGTCCTGGACTGGATTGTACATGAGCCATTTGCTCAGTCAGCTCATCAAATTGAATGTGAATAGTTTCCATGATTTATCGGGTTTGCTTGTTGTAGATTTTGTAATCTTTTCTGCTCGGTGCATATCCAATGAAGATTCCAATATCAGCCCTTTGTTGTAGTTTTCTAAGATTCTCGCTGTTATTTGTAGGGTAACAAAGAGCACCAAAGACCCAAAAAAATGTAAGATCAAGCTTATTATTGTGTACTAACTCATATGGGGTTTTGTCATGACGTGTGTGAATAAGGAAACGGTTTTAGGTCTAACAGGCAGTAGCCACAGCTTCAGCCCAAAGAAACATCGGTGCCTTTGAGAAGATTAGCATTGTCCGAGCTGCCTCAACAAGATTTCGGTTCCGTCTTTTGACAACGTCGTTCTGATGTGGAGTCCTTGGCACTGTCTTTTGGTGAAAGATTCCAACACTTTCATAGTAATCATAGAGAGTCTTGTTAACAAATTCAGTTCCATTGTCGGTGCGGATGAATCTGACAGTTTTGTTGAGACCGACTTGTATTTGCTTTAGAAATTTGATGACAACCGTTGGTGTTTCATCCTTTGATCTCAAAAACTTAACCCACGTAAACCGAGAGTAATCATCGACGATTACCAAGATGTATTTCTTCCCATTAATAGTTTGCACACGCATCGGTCCACATAAATCCATATGAAGGGTGTTTAGAACTTCCAAATTGGTGTTTTCAGTTTTGGGTATGTGGGTATGCTTTTTGCTCTTTCCTAATTGACATGCAGAACAAAGATGATATTTTTCAAACTTCAATCTAGGTAATCCTCTGACAAGGTCTTTTCTTGCAAGATCATTGATGGTACCGAAGTTCAAGTGATTTAAACGCCGATGCCATAACCATGATTTGTGCTTGGAGGCTTTGGATAGCAAGCAAATTGGGGAGGACTTCATCATGTCTTCAATAGAGATAGTGTATAAATTAGAACCACGGGAACCTTTAAGTAATTCAACACCATCGGTATCACAAACATAACAAGAATGCTTTCTGACGGTAACTTCTAAATCTGAATCACAAAATTAACCGACAGAAAACAAATTATGCCCCAGTCCTTCCACGTAGTATACCCTAGAGATTACACTATTACCAATGACATAATCTCCATAACCCATAATAGCACCAAAGTGATCATTCCCGAATCTAACTGTCCCGATAAACTTTTTCACGAAATTCATGAGCCTTGAGCGATCCCCCGTCATATGTTTTGAGCAGCCTGAGTCCAAATACCAAAGGACGATTTGTATGACCTGCATTTGAAAACAGACGAAGATGGAGAGTTTGGAAAATTGGATCCCCAATGTTGGTTGGGTTCCGATTGGTTAGCACAAGCAATGGCTGACATTCTTGTAAGTTTAGTGAACCTAGTTAAAGGGCACTGATCACTTAGGGTGAATGTTCTTCCTGTGGGTCTCCATTGATAACCGACATTGTTAAGTGTTTTGCCAGTTGGTTTCCAAATTTGTTTGATATGTTTAGGTTTCCACACTTGTGTAACTGGCTTAGGTTTCCAAACTTGTGTAACTTGCTTAGGTTTCCAAACTTGCCTATCATGACGCACATCATTTTTAACATTGGGGGATGCATTCACAGAGTGCAAATAAGTAACCACACACATATCATGATTAGCTGAAAATAAACATTTGTTACATGTTTGGCACACAGAATGAGAATTCGAATTAATTACAGTACGCTTAGAGCTAATACTAGAATCAACACGATTCGTGGTTTTCAGACTGGATCTAATTGTCCTAAGGTGGTCTTCTACTTTCTTCAAGCTGTCACTTTTAGCTGGCGGGATCCTATGTTTCTTGAGTATGCTCCTAGGCTGAGATCCGCTAGCATCAGTGCAACTGTTTACTCCTGTAGAAGGAGGCACAGGGACATTAGACTTCTGAGTGTGCATTGGCTCTACATGTTTGTGTGTATTACTACTTGATGTTGCAATTTGGTCCTCAAAGGTAACTTGCTTTTTCCTAGGGGTGTGTGCATGCTTCTTATCTTGTTGATTGAAGACCTTTGGACAGGTGCCAAACACATATTCTAATAGTTCCTAAGAATGCTTAGTGTAACGGCAAGCAAATGCGAGTGATCTATCTAAAGGTCTTTCAACTTTGGCTTCTTCCACTATTTCGCGAAGTGTATCTACACTTTCCTTTAGATGGCTGAGATAAACTAGATAAACTTCCCTATTGTTCCTATTGCGAGGGAGAATAGGTTCAACATCTATAGCATACTTTCCTGGTGCAAGTATGTTTGGTTTAACCTGATTTGTAGTGACACATGAGACCGTATTCTGTAGTTGGACTGTTAGACTCTCATTTTCATTTTTAAGGGCAGTTATATGTTTTGTATGCTTAGCACACGTAATCTTGATTGAATCATATAGTTCCTTGTAGTGCTGCTTAATCTTTGCATTTTCTGCCCTAAAAAGTTTATTTTGTTCTTGAAGACCATTAACCTTTTCAGTTAATTATGAGATCTGAAAGTCTCGGGCCCTAAAGTCAAGTGTTCGGTCTAGTTCACTATAGATCTCCTTAAGTTGAGATATTTGTAGTTTTAGCTTTTGGATGACGTTGTCTTTTCCTTGAAGTGAAGCTTTCATTTGACCGATTACAAAAATGGAGTTAAAATCAGGAGTATCATTCACGGATGAAGACGGTTTATTCTGAAAACTATCTTTAAGGTTTTGATACTTTAATTGTAAGTTCATGTGATTTACCTCAAGATTGGAAAACTGGTTTAAAAGTTCATTATAATTATCCTTATGGATATTATCACGTAAATTAGAAAGCTCTGCTTCAAGTTCCAGACAACGGGCTTTGACAACATCATGAGTCTTTTGCATTTCAGTAAATCTAGATACATTAAGCTCAGAATTCGATGCAACATAAAACACTTCTTTAGACAAACTATCAGCGATTATATTATCATGCTCAATAAGAAGGTTTTTCCGTTCAATCTCATCATGTTTCCTATCCACAATACTTTGGTCAAGTTCAGCTTCCAACTCATCAAAGGAATCAATCATTTCTTTAACTTCTTTTGTTAGAGCTTTTTGGATGCCCTCAAAATGTTCTTGAAGAGTTTTGAAAAATGGAATGACCTTCGTGAGGTAACATGTCTTGGTTTGTTCAAAACCCCTTTCCCCTTCAGTGATCCCAGTTGGTGTAATTCTCTTTTTACATGTTTTCTCAAATTCTGAAAAATGTTGTCTAAGTGTAAAAATGTTGATTTTCACTTGACTTTTGGTTGGAAGCACTCTGGGGACAAGCGTTGCAGGTGTATTTAGAGGATACATAGTCAACGCTTTGATAGGTCTGGTGTTATGCTCTTTGAGAGCTTTAGCTTTCATCTTAACAATACCTTGAGACCAAAATAATTGTTCCGGGGTTAGTTGTTTCTGTGGCGTGAAGGTCGCTAAAAAATTCTCTTTCGAGTAATTAGACGGTGTGATATTGACATTATTATCCATATATTTATTGGCTTTCATTTTATCATGCATTTTCTTCCTAGAAATTTTAGATTGTTCTAGGGTCTCCTCACAGTCACGTACTACGGCTGGTGCATGATTGGGTGTGACAATTACATGACCACTATACAGGGCAGGCTGAACTTGCCTTGCACGATGTAGACATAGGGGGTTCTTGTAGCCAATAGCTACCTTATTCACTTCATCATAATAAGACCTAGGTTTACACATCATGTGAACTGTTTGAATAGACTGGCCTTGTTTGAATAATTTATCCTCGACCTTATCTTTTAAAGCTTTTAAGTCCAAAAATTCTTCAAGGTATTTATTTTCTTTCTGATTAAAATCCTTTTTCAAAGATGTAACTTCATCTACCATTAACTTGTTATGTTGGATGGTAGAGGCAAGTTGCAATTTTACAGAATGAAGTTCCTTTTTCAAATTCTCTTCCTTAATATTACGGTCACATATAACTATTCTTAGTTGCTCATCAATCTTTTGTTCTCTTTCTGTTAATTCAAACCTGGCACGTCTTTCATACAGTTCAACTTGTTCTTTCTATATTGCAAGTTCAGCATTTAAAGAATTATCAGCTACTGTGTATGTTAGTGCTTTAAAGATAGATTGGGCTTTAGGCTCATGCAAATCATTATCTATCATCACGTACATATCATTTGGAACCGTAGATGCATTGTTTTGTACAACTGGCACTGCGTTGTCCTTATACTGATCATATGGAGTCATATTACTATCACTCGTATAATCAGCATGTGAGTCAACAACGTAGCTTGGTTGTACATCGTCCTGCATCCCGTGTTCTTCATGATGTTCACAAATAGCATCCTGAAAGTGATCATGGTCTTGTACCTTAGAGAAGATGTCCGAATCATAAGACGGACCGGCTTCATCATATACTGGATCTGCGAATGATAGATTTGACATGAACATAGTTTGTGTCGTGGGAGCCTCATCAACGTCAGAATTGGAAGCCTCATAATCATTAGCTTGAAACACATTATCCACATTGAGAGCTAAGTCCTGAACCGGTTGCTCATCCACATCTTCATTAATAGCATTGTCCTGTCCACCAGCTAGGAACAATAACTGCTCTTCATCCAAGACTACCCCATTCTCTTGAGCTTGCATCAGCAACATCTTGTCTTTGAAGTATTCGGAGTTCTGTGGACGCTTGGGTTGAGTGCAGTTCCTTGCTATGTGGCCTACCCCGTTGCAGTTGTAGCACTTAACCTGCCTAGCTTGACCCGGATTAGCATTCCCCACTCTGTTCTGTGCTCTCCCATAACCAACTGCACCTGCACCCCGTGCATTATTACCCTGTCCTCTGTTCTGTCGACCCTGAACATTCTGAACAACAACCCTGCCGTCTTGTACTGTAGCTTGATTCCTTGGGTTTGATGAGGTTCTGAGTTGATTGTTTGTTTGAGGAAGGAAGGTTTTGTATGACTGGGTGAGTAAGGCAAGTGTGTTGGTTAGGTTCTCGATTAGGTTGTCAGTTGGAGAAAGTCCCAAATCAGATTGTGAGGTGTCAGCAGAATGTGGTTGATGATATGTGGTCGGTGGATTTGTTGATGACTGAGAATGATAATGTTGAGGTGAAACATTTGACATCAAGGCAAGAGGATCAACTGTCTGTTGTGTGAGACGTTCCAACATCATCTTATTCTCGTTGGCATGTGCCTCGTGTTGCTTCAGGTAAGCATATAGTTGATCAAAGTTTGAATCCTTCAAGCCTTTGTTAAGTTTCACAGCTGTAACAAATCTACCCCATTCAGGCAGCATGTTATTCACAAACTTTGAGTTCAACTGTATTTTTGACATTGTCATCTTGATGTTCCGCATGTCATTAATGAGCTTGGCAAACCGGACATAGTAGTCGTGAATGGTTTCGCCTTTGTTCTGACGAAAGTGTTCAAAGTCATCATACAGTTGTGATTCACGGTCTTCCTTTGTTAATTCCGATCCTTCCAAAAGCATCTTCACATTGTCCCATATGTCCTTTGCATCAGTGTAATGATTAATAAGTGAATAGATATCTTTTGGTAAACCTTGAAGTATGATGTTTGTTGCCCGAATGTCTGCATTGTACCTATCCTTCTCATCCTGTGACAGATCCGAATAAACTCGAGGTCGTTCAGGACCCAGATTGAGTGAACCTTCAGTTCCTTCAGCAACAATTACTCGCGTGGTCCCTATCTGAAATGGTCCTTCATCAATTGACTTTAAAATGTTTACCCCATTATCCTTACCCTGACAGTATAATTGAATACGTTGTTGCCATGACGCAAAGTCAGCCTTATCAAGCTTAGGTGGTCGGGTATCGAAACCGGCACATTGGATGTCCTCTGAAAGATTAGCCATAGTGATTACTTATGATATGATTAAGTTGATCGATCAATGATTAGTGATTGTATGTTAAAAGTGATGATTGTTTGTTGGATTAGGTGATATGTTGTTTGATTGTGATTTGGTTTGGTTGAATTAATGTTAACTTAATGTTGATAATGAAACTTAGGCAAAAAGCAGTGAAGTTTTGTCAAAACGCAATGAAGAATCTGAGTCAAAACGCAATGAAGAATCTTGAGATTTGATCAAAACGCAATGAAATCTTGAGACTTGATCAAAACGCAATGAAATCTTGAGACTTGATCAAAACGCAACGTTGAGATTTGATCAAAACGCAACCAACTAAAAAATTAGGCAGAGTTTCCCTTAGTCAAAACGCAACGAAAGTCTTCAAAACGCAACCTGTAGTCAAAACGCAATTACCAAAACGCAACCTCAAGGTCAAAACGCAACGACCAAAACGCAACCTCTAATAAGACAAAACGCAGTACAATAGTACTATACAAAATGACAAAACGCAATGTACTTTCTTCACCAAAACGCAACGAAGAATGTCTCAGAAGGTCAAAACGCAACGACGAAAATACGAACTTTTTCACCTAAAAATCACCATTTTAGACGTTTTCACTTGGTTTCTTTTGCACAACTTGGTCCTAGAAGGTTATAACGACTATAAAAACACTAACTTTAACATCACAAACATGAGAATCAAAGAGTGTCAAGAATAAGACCATAAACCTTTAAAAACCAAACTTTTGATCTAAACCAACCAAGGAAACGCACACACAATCTAGCTAATCATCCCATGGGCTCTGATACCAATTATAGTATACATGATATCATAACACAAGTATGGATGATTGGGTTAGCAAATTATCTAGAGAGAGAAAGTGAAGTATTTCAAGTAAGAGAAAATGAAAATGGAAGCTTTGTGATAAAATGAACAACCAACCCCTTCCCATGGCTAGGAAGGGGTTTATATACATGAGTGTTTATGCCCCAATGGGCTTGAGTATGGGCTAAAGGCCCGACCCAATACTATTAGTCATACGCTTACAATTAGACAACGAGCTATGCTATTCTAGATTATACACGGGGTGACCGAGTCTTTTTCATAATCCTAACACTTTGTGACAATAAAGGTGCCATCGACCTAAGTAAAAATCCCGTTCTCCATTCTCGTACCAAACATATTGAAATATGTCATCACTTCCTTCGTGACAATGTCCAAAAGGGGAACATCTCAATTGAGAAGGTCTCTTCCGAGGACAACATAGCCGATATTCTAACCAAACCCCTCAAATGAGAACCTTTTAACCTTCTTAGACTAGGTCTCGGTCTCATGGAACCCAACGCCTAAAAGGTATGTATCTCCACTCTTTTTCTCTAAGTCTAGGCTTCTATTTCTTGCACTTAAATCTTTTGAGAATTTTCAAGCATTCTACTATTAGTACATATCTACTATATGTACTTGCATCAAGAAAATTTTGTTCCATACAAATCTCGAAAGCATATTTCTGAGGTGATAAAACATTCTCACAAACTAGGACATTTACAAAAGAAAATTTTCTTACATTGTTTAATACAAAAATAAAAACGTTTTTATGCATCATAACATGCCTCTTGAATGCTAAAGGAATACACAATTAATGTGTATCTTCCAGGTACATTCAATAGTAGCAACATTAAACCAAGGAGACTTAGGGTTATCTCACATATATATATTTTTATTTTGAGTCGAGATAACCGCGCCTCCATATTGTCGCATATAGGCACACACTAGAAATTATTCTCTGCAACATCTATTGTCGCTGGTCTTTTTGAAAACCAAAGCCGATTCCATTCTGCAAATGGAACCGAAAGAACCGGCAACACTTTGCAGACTTTTCTCCTTTACGAATTTTAAACTTCTAACTCATCTTTTTCCTACCAATTCTATCCTATACCAGCCATTAGCTCTTAGAGGTTGACTTTAGGATATCTAATGATTAGATCTTTTCCAAATTGAGAAGTAAAGCATTTATTTCTCTCAAAATATGACTATAAATAGACTACTTATGCCAAACACCATTACACTCAAGTAATCATCCAAAATAAATAATGACTAAGTTCAACAAAGAGAAGAAATCAATCAACAATTTCAAATGTACCGCTAGGATGAGCATCCGACCTTGTTGCTTCAACAACCCTCGTCCATCATCACCTTCATACCAAGCTCTATCACCTCAAACCGATTACCAAACGGCTCCTCCATCATCTCTAAATATCTCTCCATTACTCTCACCAATCATAACTCTGGGAATCTCATCAAGCAAATTTTTTCTCACCCTAAAGTCATCTCCACCTCTATTGACCTCACCTCCACCGGCACCAATACAACCTTCTAAACACTCCTCACCTCTAACCATAAACTTGGACCCCGTTGAGCTCATTTTCTCAACCCTTCTGACCTCTCCACACGCACTCTTTGACTTCCTATATGACATAACTCCTAGAACTACAAATCCTCCTCCACCTCGATCATCATTCGAATCAATCAAACGCTTGGCAAATCAAACTCCACCTCTTCCTGCCATGGAGCCTCCTCTCCCACCATTGCCACCACATCTTCTGCCTATAGGGCCTAACAACCCCTACCCTATACTCACACATGAAATGTTTTGCGAACATTGTCAACGCACCCAAGTCATTGTCGACAACCTTCATGATGAAATGAGATTCATCGTCAATCACATTCTAGATCGTCTCAACGTTCTTGCTCATAATTACTATACTAAAGCATTAGGAATAGAATAAATATGTAACATTAGTTAAGATCGCTTGTATTGTTGATTTGTGTTATGCTCTCTATGATGAATAATTCTAATGGTTTGGTTCAAGAAAAATGTATTGTGTTATCTATCCCCTGCATAATCTTTTCAATTTGACTAATTTTTTTAGAAAGTCAAGTCTTTAACTGTGTACAACAGTCGGTTCCTTCGGCTTTTCAAGCCGGTTCTATCATGGGAACAGAACCGTCCTTGCCGGTTCTACATAACCATTTTCTAGTTTTCTGGACTCTAACATTTTTTTTGTAGGTACTCCTAAAGCAAGGGGGAGCTCATACCATCTTAACTAACACATTTGTTTTGTAGCATCTCATCACATTTATGATTTCCTCAAGCTAAAAAGGGATACCTCCAATAAGGGGGAGTTTTTTGATCTCGGTTCAAACCAACTAAAGACAATCTTACATTTACTTCATGATAATCAAAAAAATTGTCATGCCTTACTCCTTTCAAAAAAAGGGGATACTCCCAGTAAGGCAAACACATTGCATATCATCGATTCATCTCGATCTTACTTTTACCTCTCTTCCTCTTCTAGCTAGAATAATCCCTTCGATCTTTTTTTTGACAAAAAGGGGGAGAAGGGAAGTAAAATGAAGGTAAGTAAACTCAACATAATCTACAATCATAAATCATACTTCCATTTGGCTAGTTTACGTCCAACAAGTTTTAATTTTTTGTCATCAACAAAAAGGGGAGGATGGGATTGTTAATAAAAATAAACTGGTAAAAACGTTTATTTCTATCTTACGATCTTACTATGTTTTGTTGATAACAACAAATAAAACCACGTTTAAGTAAACCACCCAAATCACACACATGTTATATCAACTCTTACCTTTCCATTTTTAAAAATACTTAGAATTACAAGTAAATAATTTAAATACTAGTTGCATCATTTATGACATCATAAAATACAATATATCTTAGGGTAATCTTACATGATTATATATGATCTCTTAAGATTTTTCATATCAAAATCTGGATTTGGTTACTGTTAGTCGGTTCCATTGAAGAACACTGACCGGTTCCCTTCTGTAATGGAACCGGCAGAACCGGGTTACAGTGCAGTTTTTAGGCTATAAATACCAAGCCATTCCTCATGTTTTACTTACTGTTTTCTAATTCTAAACTCTATAATCTACTGATCATTCTCTTCTCATCAGTTCTTGTTTAGTTTCTTTTAGCATTTATAGGTAATTCTCTTCAACAAAGAAATTGCCAAATACCCCTTTGAGATGACCAAGTTCCAAGTATCTTGCTTCGCTTCTTCATTTGCATCATCAAGATCATATCTCTGATTCTTGTACATCATATAGTAGTTATAGTTGTATTCATCCTCTTTGTAAACCAAGTGTAGTAATATTGGTGTGATTCTACCATGTGAAGAATTCGGTACTTAGCTTTGTACCGTTAAAAGGTGTAAGCGATGTTGTGAGGCTTATCCGCCAGTTGAAAGGAGTATTGGTGACTAGTGTTTACTAACTCTCGAGTAAGTGACTCGGGGAGTGGAGTAGGGAAAAGAAGGTGTCCTTATAGCCGAACCACTATAAACACTTGCTTCTTGGTTCTTTCTTTCTATCTTTACTTTCTTGCATTACATTTATTCTCTAACCAAACATCAATATTGTGCAAACTTCACATAAGATCATAACAAAGTTTTGAAAAGTAAATCTTAAAACAAGAAAACTATTCAAACCCCCTCCCCCGTCTAGTATTCCACAGTTGCAATGACGGAATGGGTTAGGGTTATTGATGGGTTAGGGTTACAGTTATGGTTGTGTGTTAATTTTGTGCTGTCGGTAGGAGGGCTAACATGGTGGTTGTGTGTTACGGTTGTGACGAAGGCTGAGGTTAGTTAGGTAGTGGGTGGCGGTGGTTGTCTGTTATGTGCCACCATGCCCCGACTGACCACTCGTAGTTTAAGCACCATCGTGGAGTCGGCGAGCTGGTCACGACAAGCGTCAGAGTCTTCGGTGATGGTTTTTGATGATAGGGATTGCTAGAGTAATTATGATTTGTCATCTAAATGTTTCAGGCGAAGTTGGATCGGTGTCGAATAAAGTTTATTTGATTTGCCTCTGGTTATCGATAAAATCGTGTTTTGTTCGAGTTTAAATGATGATGATAATGATAATGATCCGATTACTAGTGATGTCATTGTTTTAAATCAATTATTTACGTACTGAGACAACAAGAGCAGAAGTGGCAAGAACTTTAAATCATTTGATTACGTAGCTTTGGTCTTAATTTTATCATCTATGTACTGATGTGTCTTTTCTTGCAATGAAGCTGACATTAATGATAATTAATTAATAATTATGATGAATTTTTAGTGTTTTCATAATTTTTTTATAAATTTATATGTATAACTTCAATGACAGTTTTAAAAGAAATGAGATTATGATTCTAATTTTGAGTTATTATTGTTGTTTCTTGATTTAACTTATGGTGTTAATTTGGTGATATTTTTATTCTTTTTATTATTAGTAGTTATGAATTTGTGTTGTGTTAATTTGGTGGTTATGAACAGTGATTGGAGTTCGTGAAGGGTGGTGGTGGGCGGCGGTGGTGGTATTTGCGGTGGTGGTGTAGAGGTTGAAGAAGTAAAATTTTTATGGAAGGAGAAACAAATTAATAAGAGTGAACATATGTTATCAAATGGGAAAAAGACAAAAAAATGCTTCAAGGACCAACTGTGAAATAAGGAATAATTTGAAATTACATAAATTTCCATGGTCAAAAAGTCAAACTAATGCTAGTTACGTATAACGGGGCTCGAGGGACCAAACAGGTAGCAAAAATTGACTTTAAGGATTAACGACATCGACCCTCATTATCTAAGGGACATAATCCGCAACCGGGCTTAAGTACAGGGACTAACTGTGTAATTTACCCTATTTTTTATCTTCTCACTTAAAACCGCACTCACGTTTCTAACAAGTTTTGAAAACCCACGCTTCGCTGCGGCGAGTTTTGTTAATTTTTTTCGGTTAAAGACTGCGGCGAGTTATGTTAATTTTTTTCAGTTAAGAAAGTGTTTTTTTGTAGTTGTTTATTGTTTTGAAAGTTTTTTGTTGCCCACGCGTTGTAGCAAGAATATCGTATCGATGCTAAACTATACCTCTTGCCTACTATTTATTTTATATTTTTGTTTCATACTCTATGATAACTCTTAGTCTCATGTTCTCATCCTATTGGTGTGAGATGATCCTTAATATAAAAACTTGCATACTATGTGAACAAAGCCGAGCATATCTTACTTCTATTGAAATTAAACTTCATGCTCAAGGGCAAGAACAGAAAACTAAAAGTTAATTATATTGGCAACACTTTTAAACGTTTGTTATTTAAGTGATAAAGACCAAAACATTCAGAAGCATGTAAGTCAAGAAAACGCCTCCAAAGTGAATACTGCATTCAGGTTTGACTCGAGTCTAAGAGCAAAAACAAAAAACTTAAAAGTAAATTATATTGGCAAGTTACACTCTTCATTTCATGTCCTCTATCCGCACTGCTATCCATTTTGTATATCCATATTAAAGCCTAAAACATGTGCAACGATTACTCTCTGGCTCTTTCTTGATTAATAAAACTTTTTCACCTGTTTCATTCAGTCATCAAACAAATAAATAGTTACAACACCTTCCAGATCGAAGTTAAAGCTCAAATCAGACTTACATACAAAACAACCTTTTCTGTAACCAAAAATAATTATGTTCGGGCTTAAAGTACACCAAAAGTACATCTTTTGACCAATGTTACAAAAGTGTAGTGACAAACAAACATCATAATGAAGTTAAAACCATAATGTAACATTATTAGTAACTACTTGTGGCATCTAACAACACTCGTGCATTCGATGCATCATAAAGTGCAGCTGCCAGAGCCCGAGTACCTTTTTATGTCTACTATAAGTGATAAACAAAAAGCTAAAGATTTCATTTTTTCAATACAAAGTTGAAAAGAAAATAAGCCAAAAAACAGAATACCTAAATCGTGTTATGATCTTTTGGTCGGTTGTTATCCGTTTTGTTCTCGATCAATTTATGCAGCATCCGCTTGTTGGATTTTTTCAGACATACACACATTAAGATTGCCAATAATATGAGCAAGGGCCGTGCGCTCTTGTTTGTTATGTCCAGATTCATCCTCTAAACAATAACTTAAAAGCAATTCAAAGAAGCTACTAAGCACTTTAAGGATTTAGCAGCATCTTTGATGGAGATATGCATAATTTGGTCTAGCATTCTACCATTTGATTATAGATTACAATCCACACTTTGGATTCTTGCACTTTCTTGATAGGATGCACTTGTTGTGCCAGTATTGTTGATCAAAGACTTAACAGTGGTCAATGGGTCTAGTGAATGTTGTGCCTTGATGGTTACAGTGTTATCATTGCTTGAAACCTGATCGGTAAACTTTGCACCCGACTGCGATGTTGGTTATTGGGCTTACTATGTGGTAGTAGGAAGCAACAAAGGTACATAATGTATCCCTCCTATATCAGTCACACATTTTTTGAGATATAATAAAATCAATATGCAGACTCACGACAGTGAAATGTGGTGATATATCTGTGAACTATTTACAGTATTAAGTATGAAATGAGCAGCTCCCCTTATTCACGTATAATCATGCGAGCACAATGGATGAGATCCTTGTACATTAAAAGCTCTTTGGTCAATCCCTTTTGTTGTTGCAGTCGTATTTTAAGCACATGCATTATTAGAGAAGTTGTTTAACTAAATTTCCACCCAATAATTTGTTATTACCCATATTTAAAGAATATACGACAAATAAACTATGTGTTGATCTTGATCCAAATAAGCATAACTACAATAGATTACGGGAAACTTTAGCACATTTCCCTTTTAACTAATTTTCTAATCTGGCCCGTTTGAGATAAAACACAGTTCAAGTTGACCCATTGGATGAACACTCGGTTTACTAAAAACATACATTTAATATGATATCCTACCCCTGTTCGTTATCATTATGCCCTTCATTCCTCATTATCTTTCATCTACATAGAGTTAAAATTATTGTGCACGTATCTTTTATGAAAATTAAACCTGTGTTTCAAAGACACATTGGCTTTTTATAATATGCAATGATTTATATCTATAACTAAGTGAGTCAAAATTCAGCTTAATTAAAATATAACTAAAAATCATTCAGTTTTATTAGCCAGTTGACCCATTAAAGATTAAACAATTTCTAAATTTTTTGGGTTAAGGGTTACCCCAGTAAATTGTATTAATCACAGAAAAGTTAAGTACAATGAAATGTAGCTGAGATGCTACATTAACCTCAAGCAATAGCTTGAACTTCTAAGGAATCAAAAGAGACATGCCTCTAATGAAACTACAAACAAAATAAACATCTAAGAAACAATCCAATTCGACCTAAAGAACCTCCAAGCTACTATATCGATGAGCCACACGTACGGGGGATACTCCTTCAAGTGAAATTGTCTCCTTAAAAAACCTTCCCAAGAAAAAACACATAGGAAAAACCTTGTGGAAGGAAAAAAGAGTATAACTCTCACTTGAATCTTCTTACTTGAACAACCACTCCTTCTCAAGACTTCCCAAGCATTAAGACCAGAAAAGATGACATGACACATGATAACACATTAGTTTCCATAAAGCCTAAAGTTATTAGGCGTCTTCCATCGCTCGAGCAGCTGCCTCACCACAGTAGTATTCTTGAACCGAAAAGAAATGAGCTTTGACCGCATCGTAACCATAATGAGATCACAAATCTCTTCCAGGGTTCTTCTAGTGTTCTTGAAAGTTCTATTGTTTCGCTCCATCCATATGAAGTAAGCTGAAACAGCCAAAATAAGCTTATCGAAAACACTTTTAGCCGTCCTCTTGTTTCCCATGGGGAAGAAGGTAAAAGAATATCCTGCAAGACTGGTGGAATAAGATCCATACCTGCAAGGTCGCGAACATAACCCCAAACTTTTGCTGAAAAAGTACATTCAAAGAAAAGATGTGTATGCGAATCCGGGCAATTATCACAAAGCGCACAACGAAGAAGGTTTAAGTCGGTGTCACCCCCGAATTCACCATTGCCTGTATTTTTTCATGTGTTTAAGGACCATGCCTCAATAACTATCAAGATGGAAAAGCATGATGAGGAATATTATGTTGAAAAGAATACAATCCAAGATGGAAAAAGCATAACTAAACAATTTCTAAATTGCCGATATATAATATATATATATTATATATTTATATATATATATATATATATATATATATATATATATATATATATATATATATATATATATATATATATGTAAATAGGTCTAACTTTCGGCCTTTGTCATGGTCTATGTCGTACGGGCTGCTCGAGAACTTACCATTGTATAATCCCTTTAGAATACCATTACCATTACAAATGTGTTAACCATAAAGATTCAAACCAAGAACAACGATCTGGAGGTCGGGGAGGATAAAAAAATAAGTTGCCATATTATATTAATAGAGAGAAAAAGGGAAGATGTGTGTGTGTGTGTTTGGAAGAGAAAAACACACACACACACACACACACTTCTTGTGCGAGATACAAAATGAATCCTCACCCTCCTATGGAAGTATAGGAGGGGTATTTATAGGCCAAGACACAATCTAACCTATACAAATGTCATAACTAGTCCCTGCATGTCTTGCCTTTAGTAAACTAATATAATTCCATATAAGTCACCATATTTTAAGGCTAACAATCTTCCCCCAATATGTGGACATACGGAATTACTTACAGTGTTCCTAACAAGTACAATTACAACAAAATCAAGTCTTCCAAAGTGCTTCTAATGCGGAAGATGTCTTATGTGTCTTCTGGTCTTGAAACTTATACTCCAGCTTGGATCTCATGTGTCTTTACTTGTTCAGGAACTATTGTAGTATGCATGAGCTGGATTAACATTCCCCAAATCCATGCAGCATGTCATGAAAAGCTTTCTTCATATACTCCTTTTTGGCAAAGTTTCTGAATCACTTCCCCTCCCTAAACCAACATCCCTATCTTGAGCAGATTCTAAAACTTTGATGTAGCTTGAACAATCTTCTATTTGTCATTAACATGCATAACGGAATTTTGTAAAAGTAAAACCACACCAAATATTACTGCTACTTGTCATTAGGTCTTGGTGAATATCTGTTTGGGGGTACATGTAAGAAATCAGCAATAATTCTTCTCACGTATGCAGAATACTTCACATAAACCATACTAAGTGAAATAGAATACCCTACTTCCCCTTGAAAGTTGAACAAAGTACACGTTGCACGAATCTTGCAAACCAATATTTTATATGCCTATAGCCCTTCTTTATTGACCCGAAAGACCATACTACGCACACGATTTTCCCCCATGATGGTTGCAAACTCTCAGAAGCATCATTATCGTGTACATCCTTATAATCGAGAATTTATTATCATAGGCACAAAGCTTGAAAAGTTATGAACGTCGTTGAAGAACTTTGAAAATTTTGCTTAGACTATGAAGTACCATTGTCTTGGAATAGCTCAATAAGATCCCGTGAGAATTGCTTATTACATCTCAATGTTTAAAATCTCTGGCTAACTTACCAACCTCGTATTCTGTCGGCTATTGCAGTGACCACATGGTGAAGTAAACCCGATATACCAAACTTGAAACTGAACTAAAATCCCTCAAGTTTGTTACTTAAGCTTGCATTGTTGTTGATTAAAGAATGGTGTAGAGAAGTCTGCGATTTTAGAATCCCTAAGTACTCTATACATGTCATCAATAGTATAAGACGTACAACACCTCTTGAAATTAACCACATCGGCATCTGCGTATGACACTGAGTACTACAACGTAACTCCTTTAAGTGATAGTTATCCAGGTCTTCAACCAACCACCCCAACTGTTGGAAACTAGATAATTCAAGTCTCAATCATAAGTTGTATACGTTCAAGCAAGTCCTTAATCGATAGAGGTGGTTTAAAGAAAAGGGGTAGAAAGTAGAAGGAAGTCTAGATGATAAAATAAGTAGACCCCTTCGTGAAACCTACTTCAATCTCAAATAAGGGATACCAAATCAACTTCGTGATTACTTGTCATTTAGAATCCGAATCTGTAGCCGTTTGTCATTTTAGTGAATCTTTAATATAGGATCGTTTTAGCATTAAGTGTTGTGTTTGCCTTGGTGTTTGTGAAAGGTGTTTAATTGGTTCTTGACGAAAACAGGTGTATAAATCGCCTAAATGCACAGTGCATAATTCACCTGAATGCATATTCGCCTGAATGCATATTTCGCTTGAATGCATATTTCGCCTGGCTGCATATTTCGCCTGGCTACATATTTCGCATGGTTGCATATTTTGACCTGTTATATATTTTGCCTCAAATTATGCATAAATCGCCCAATGTACCTGTTGTGCATAAATCGTCTGAATCATGCATATTTTGCCTTATTCATGCATATTTCGCCTGCAGCATGCATATTTCTCCTAATTCATGCATATTTCTCCTGCAGCATGTATATTTCGCCTTATTCATAGAAAATAAGCACGAACCCAGATTTTTTCAAAATTAAGCCCAAAAGTAACGAAATAAGCCATAAGATACTTGTACAAATAAGCTAGAAACATGAGAAAGAAGAAAGTTTCAAACTTTGTACACAAATAGGCACGAACCAAACACACCTGAAAACCACTCGAAATAAGCTTATATCTTCAAAATAAGCTTATTTAATCTGTTTGGTTATGGAATAAGCTGCTATATATAACTACAAATAAGCTGAAATAAAGTAAAAGGAGAAAGTTTCAAGCTTTTTGAAAAAATGAGCACAAATCAAACAAAAACGTGGCTTTTGGCTTATAAATAAGCTCGACATAAGCCATAAACACCCACGAAATAAGCTAAAAAACAGCACAAAACGCTCATTGGCTCTGCTACCAAATGTTAACCATAAATATTCAAACCAAGAACAACGATCCGGAGGTCGGGGAGGATAAAAAAAATAAGTTGCCATATTATATTAATAGAGAGAAAAAGGGAAGATGTGTGTGTGTGTGTTTGGAAGAGAAAAACACACACACACACACACACACACACTCCTTGTGTGAGATACAAAATGAATCCTCACCCTCATATAGAAGTATAGGAGGGGTATTTATAGGCCAAGACACGATCTAACTTATACAAATGTCATAACTAGTCCTTGCGTGTCTTGCCTTTAGTAAACTAATGTAATTCCGTATAAGTCGACATATTTTATGGCTAACAATATGTATATACAAATACCGTGAGAAAAGTAACAATTAATTAAAGTGTTTCGTTTATTTAATATTAAACTAAAGATACGAATGTAACTAATCAAGATTCATGTATGGAATATGTATCAGTTAGTTGTTGAAAAATTTCACTTCTCTATACATGAATCGAGCTCGAAAAAAGAAACTAAGACTAAGATGCAAATTATCTTATGTGTTCTCAGAGTTAGAGAAAAAATTAACATTTTCGTTGTTTGTGCGCTCTTGTATTAGATAAGCTGTTGTTTTAAATGATAATCCCGGAAAAGTAGTTATGCCAACAAGAAACCCCAAACACCCCATATAAGCAATCTTAATAAAAAAACCTCAAAGAGCCTCTAAAATTAGTTATGCTAATAAGTAATCTCAAACACCCCAAATAAACAATCTCAATAAGCAATCACAAACATCCCTATAAGCAGTTATTCTCGTAAGCAATCCCAAACAACATCAACATCACACATTCATACATTTGAAAAAAACTAAAATCATACAAAAACCCTAAAATAAAAAAATATCAAAGTTAATGTAATTAAGGTTGATAAACTTACAAAACGATTCTTCTTCTGTGACAATGAACAACCACCCATCTCTCACTCGGTCCACCTAAGGTCTTGGGATTCTATTTGTTCTGAAAGATTTTAATGTATGAAAATCAAAAATAAAATCACAAAAACATAACCTTTAACGATTGTCCTTACCGATTACAATCCTGCAAAATGATGCACACCATCAATCGCTACCACTTGAGCAACAAACGTCGCCATAACCGCCACACTTCCAACTTTACCCCCCAAATTAGTTTAGGCAAAACATATATGAACAATTTTTTTAATGAGAGAATCAAATATGTGTTGTGGTGAATAATTTTCTCAAATTTATTTCAGATGAAGATTAAGGTGGGTTGTGGGAGGAGCGGTGATGAGATGGTGAATCATCTATCTAAATGTAAATTGTGTTAACACCTGTCCTAGACACTACACACACTAATTGCTGAGATTAAAAAAGTACCATCCCTTCTAAATCTTAATATTTTAGTATTATTTTACTGTTCACAATACTATTCACAAATAAAAAAAATGGTTACTGTTCATTCTATGAGAGGGAAGCCAGTATGACAAATGTAGATATTTATAAATACTACATATATAAATATAAACACGTTTTACAATTCTCATGTTTCCAGCCTAATTGTTCTAACACTAAGCAGCAACAAACATTTGGAAGCATTTAAGAATGACAAGCGGTAAGCGATTTGGTTGAAAAAATTGTTTGCAACAAAGCAAAAAAAGTTAACATATTATGGGACCGGGTTCCATTTGAAATACTTGTTGGACAAGCGTTATAGAAATGCTCCAAGCATTTTGTTTAGAAATTACTCATATACCCTTAAAAATAACGTTCAGTTTTTTATTTTAATGTATGTATGCCTTTTTTGGTAATTTTACATTTTATAATTACGACTAGAACTATTAGAGGATAGGTTAGTAGGTTCAAGCCCGTTTGTGGGCTTAGGGCCCGTTAGGGTTTCAGTCATGTGATCTCTATATATTGTCGTTGAATAATATATTATACCTACGGGTTTATTCAATGTTTAACATGGTATCGAAGTGGGTCTGATCCTTAGACCTAGGTGACTATGTTGAGCCGCATCTCCTAAACCACCCGTCAACCCTAGCCGCTACCTTTATTCTTACCCCTTCACTTTATAATTTATCAATTTAGTAATGCTTAATATATTAGTATGACTTACCCTCTTTCGTAAAAAAAACCATTACATGTCTATATTCTGATTGAACCATTTTCGTTACCATTCACGCCAACTTTTGCCTTATTTTCATTTTCACAACTAATCAAGTAAATGTGTGTTATTACTCAGTGAAACCATACGTCGAACGTTTCAAATTCAGTTCAGCTTCTAAAACAAAATTCCTGGCTCCGTCTCTGCTCAATGCCATGATGTGTGAGAAACTCCTCAACCAAATGGTTGCGAGTTCAAGTCCTGCTTAGAACATATGAAATAGTTTGTGGTATAAAATATTGTTAGATTGTTAAAAATTATCGTTCTATCAAAAAAATGTATTTTATTTAATTAAATAGAGAGAACCATAAATCTTGAAAATAATAGATAAAATCGGGAAAAAAATCACCGTGGGCTCATCAAATGGGTCGCTAGTTACCATAGTCAAATATTGCAGGTAATCTATCCATAATATCACCATGTTACTAGCTCTATTCCAGGGTGCTCTAATCGACTTTGAACTTTGGCTCATACTCGATACTCGCACAGGCCAAGTGTTTGTATATAGAAATGTAACTTATCAAGTGGGAAAACACATTGTATTTATAACACATTCTCTCCAAAACAGACCAATAACCTCATTCAAGACTAGAAATCTTCCAAAAACTACAAAGATCAAGACATGGCTCAATAAAATGGGAAAATACAATAAACCAACAATTATTAATAATGTCGTGAGCCAGAACTACCATAAACACGTCCACCAGGGTACTGTCCTCTAGGCTCAAACCCGGGATCCCTAGAATCCCTATTGCCTCCAGTAAAGCGAGGTCTTTCTCTGTAGGAATCAACATGAGGGGTATTATTATAGGCTCTTTGCGGCTCTCCAGCATTATAGACATGAGGCTCACTGAACCCTATGGGATTGTTGGTATATTGATGTTCCATTGTAGCCTGTTGGTACTGCTGCTGTCGGGCATGTGATTCTCTTCTGAGGATCTCATCTCTACGATTGGTGTGTCGGGCTCTCAGTGCAGCAAGTTGCTCCTCATATTGTAAATTGATTGCATTTATTCTCTGCACACATGTTCATTGAATTAAAAACCCAATACGCCAAACAACCTTGAATTGGCAAACATATGTATAATATAAGACTTTCAGACTTTGTAATGTTTAAGTAATCAATTCTGCACAACATGCGAACACATAACTTACTGGCTCAATGATATTATTATTTTTTTGAACATACTGGCTCAATATTTATGTGAATGTTTGGCACACATGAAATATGCAAACTAAACCGGCTCAATGATATTGTAAGTTTAGTTTGCATATTTCATGTGTGCCAAACATTCACATTAATTGTTTGTATGCACCACTCAAGCAAACCAAGGAAACTAACTAAAGTAGTAAAGGTAGCCGGAATGTGTAATGGGTCAAAAAGGGTTCAGGTTGTCATGGGTCATAACATGACGGACCAGGTTGGATTGATCCGTAAAAACCATTCCTGTCCATTTCTTATATTTGTATAGATATCTTACTAATTACATATAATTCCAAAAACAATATAGTTACAATAATCGAACTCTTTGAATAGAAGCATCTTATAAGGTTGTCTGCAATCAAATAAATTTTCGGTGACTTTCAATCTATTTGACCAGTTTAGGATAACACACCCCAAATCGGCCCGTTCATTAAAAAGTAACGGTTGAGCTTGCTAAAAATGGGTCATACCCTTTTAAAGTCATTGTACATTGAGCAAGCTTGCTTAAATAAAAGCTATCCTAGTTCAACATAACTGAAGAGGAATCCCCGACTAATCCCCGCCTAACCGATTAATCGCTAGGCGGTACCCGTCCGCCCGGCTAGCGCCTAGCGATGTTTACAACCTTGCTCCCAAGTATAACCAACCTTTTGAGACTTGCTATTCAAAGTTTAATTTATGTATTATCCGAGAATTCTATTATAAAGTGTTATTAGTAGTTATAAATTCTTCAAATCCTAAATCTATGGAGAGACAACTAAGTCCTTTGTATCGATAGACGCACTTGAGATGTTGCTAATATATACATACACATAGCCAATATGTAACTATCGTACAAAGAACAAATGCTAAGAACAAAAAAGTGAGCTCAATAATGTTATCCATAAGACCAAACGCAAAAATGCAATGAAGAACATTCATAACAACCAAGAGCTTGGTAAATATAAGAAAACACTAATCGAGGGATTCATAAATATACTAATATTCCTATAGATATGAACATATCTACACACACATATATGCACATGCATATACAATATATAATGCATATACACAAACGAGTACTGATTCATATGCCTAAAACATCAACCTTATATCATGCCCAAGTCATTCAATGCGTGAACCTGGCTTAGTCACTTTCTCCCTCATCGTTTTCTTTGGATTTGGCAAGTATCTCAATCTCCCTGTTAGCCATATTCTTGGGTTGTTGCTTAAGGCATATGTATCATATTCCATGTAAACACACACACGTATATGCACGTGTATATATATTTTAACAGATATAAAGCAACAGAACTAAGAAATTAATGAAACATTAAGGAGGCGTTTGGTAGCCTCCTTTTGCAATCAAGGAATGTATTCACACCTTTTAATATATGTTTGGTACTACTTTTATACAATGTCAATGAAATAAAAATATGTCATTATTGCAAAATTTTGATACCATATGCATTAGCTAGGTTTCAGAGATTGATACCCAATGTGGACCCTACATCCTTACACCCACTCACAATCAACATTTTATATACTAATAAAATATACAAAACAATCACAACTTGTTAATAAATAAATATTTGATATATCAAACCTTTGTTAAACCAAACAATCGTAAATGACTCCATAAATTTTTTTATATCCATTCCATTCTTCCCATTAATTAAAGTCATTACGATACCGATAGTTAGACAAGTAACCAAACGCACCCTAAAGGAATTACATAAAAGAAAGTCCACCAACCTCTCGATGTCGTGCATTCTCTGCATCCTCTGCATCATTTTGCTCTTCGGTCAGTTTCAATATGTCATCATAAAATCTTTGCTCAACGCCTTCAAAAGTCTGATTTACGGCCTCATTTTCAAAACCTATCTCCATATCGTCGTCGCGAGGCTGAGATCTGAGATCATTACCTTGTTTCTCAGAGGCCAGTCTTGGGTCCGACCTTTGCCCCTGACCCTGGTAATAAGATCCAGATGCATCAGCCCCTTGGCCTACACACAAGAGAATATGACCAAGTATAAGAAGCAAAAGACTTGATAACAAGAAGACCTGACTGAGTTCCATTAACTCAGGGAAAAAAAACTAGACATACGTGGTAATACCAATGAGTACTCAAGACATCAATAACACATATTATCTGATTCAAATTAGCAACAATAAGGACAACAGACACCGTTTTAAACTGTGTATTCTGATGGGTTAAATATCATCACTTCTGAGAAAAGAATTTCATTACAACTGTAAGCCAAGGCAGCTTCTGTGACAGACCATGCAATTGACAGTCATTAAGATATGTAACCATTTCAGCTAGATAAAATAGTGACGGAAGAACGAGCTAAACTGCTGCTTTTGTATATAAGACGACTAAATGGAAAACTACACATTATGTGTTGTCCTCTCTTTCTTGTCCACGTAAGGCTTACACTTGAACTTATGGAAGCTATGTTCAAACTTTTGTCTGTTAAAATGGTTAGCTACTTGGTTTCTATGTCACTTAAGGATATAATATTAAAATATAAGGCAGTACAGTGGCATATAAAATTTATATAAAATAGGTACTGGGAATGCTAAGGTATCATGAAAATAATGTGCAGTAATCAGACTGCATAGATATTGCTCCAAACTTGTTATTTGTTACCAAACCATTGATAGGAGGTACTAGGTAGATTGTCACTTCAATTGTAGTGTAACTTGGTTCAATTCAACTAGCTTTCATATTATATAACAAAGGGAGAAAAACTAAAAACTAAATATTGTGTAGTTGTATAGTAGCTTAGCCCCTACTCCTATTTGAGGTCCAGTTTGCACTTCTATTATTTCTTCTAACATAAATACCAAAATTGTCATACAGGCGGTAGTGACATAAATTTAGATAAGTAAGAACTCAATCATATGTAGTGCAAGAAAGGTAGTAGTAACGTACTTATGCATATCATTACATACTGTAAAATTGAAATATTACGGTAAACCCCGAACTTCGAAGGTTATCAAGAGTTAATGTTGTCAGGAAAATAATCTAGCAACAAACTCATAGAGTAGAAACACAAGATGTCGACCCAACATAGGTGTAGTCTTCATCATAGACACTAACAAATTGGGGTATGCATAAAGTTCTTAAATACAATTACTAGATATAATGTGCCGCTTGTTTGGAAATATGTAGATGAAATCAAGCATGAACTATGTTAAACACATAACTGACATTTAGAACGAGAAATATAATAAAAAGGGTAGCAGTAAAAGAAAGGTAGAGAGTAGTGCAAGCCTTCATTAAACATGTGGGATGAGCCATCTCTTTCATATCTCCATTGTCCGTCCCCTTTTATAGCACCATATGACTTATCATTCTCAGAGCTCATATGATCTCCTCTCGCTTGGTAATGATTGGATTTGTGCTCCATTCTTTGACCTGACATGCGTTGCATTTGGGTAGAATCAACATACTGTCCAGGCTGCCTCATCTTTAAGTAACACCTAAGGAAAGATAATTAGCCAGCATCAAAACCACAATATCAGACACCGAGAATGAGGAAACACGCTTTTTATGATTATAGAAATAGGCATCCATATTGCTGAACACTCGTACAGATTTAGCTTAATTAGCTAATAACATGACTTGAAGAGCGTAAAAAAGCTGAAAACACAAATGAAGAAACCGTCTCTACATAATTCATACTAAACCATAGTGCCTCCAATAATGATATCGTTTATTTAGGAATAACTAGCTAAAAATTACACTAGTTCAGACCAAATAGTACAAGTGATATGGCAGCTACAACAAACAACCATTTATCAATTTTACAGAACAAAACAAAACTTGAAAGATAACTAATTTACAACTAAGCAAGATTAATTCACACTAGATTTAAAAAAAAAGAAACAATTAAGATATATAAAAATACATGTCTTGATTTTTTTAGAGATGAAATCCTAACATAAAATAATAGGATAAAGGAAAAGATGATTGAATTGAATGAAAAGAAACCTTTTAATTCGATGATAAGAACGCCCAGCCTTAATTTAACAATCTGTGTGT
The DNA here is from genome assembly GCA_026074375.1 of Tanacetum coccineum. Classification (NCBI taxonomy): domain Eukaryota; kingdom Viridiplantae; phylum Streptophyta; class Magnoliopsida; order Asterales; family Asteraceae; genus Tanacetum; species Tanacetum coccineum. The sequence continues at coordinate 53,553 of BQNB010030123.1, forward strand.
TTTGCGTTGTTGGTTAGGTAAGAGCCTTCTCCGTCCAACTTTTAAATTCACCATTCAACCGTTACCTTGGTAACCATTTTTTATTTAATTACTTTTATTTATAAATTAAAAACGTAAATATTAACATAAACTAATTTAAACGTAAACTAAATTAAAAAAATTTATTCATAAATTAAAATACATAACAAAGTACAAAACGATACAAGAACACAAGCTATTAGATTGCTCGGTAATTCTTGATGAATTATTATCTCTTATTTATACTGGCAAGCACTTTTTCTCTAGTGGCCTCCAAGATGCTTGAGATACGTGTATCTGATTTCGAGCTCAAAAGCAGAGTTTGCACACCGAAGGTTTTTAGTGGCTCGTCGAGAGGTAGCGAACGCACCCTCGTTTCCTCCTCAGCACGGTTTAGCTTCTGGAGCATATAACGATTTATCTCGCCCAACAAATTGTTAACCAACTGTGTAACCCTTGCAGATTTTCCTTTGACTTCTATCATTTTCTGTTTATGTCGGATCAATTTCCATGATTAACGGTAATCAGTTTATTATCTATTTGATCGTTAGTGTATTATTCTCTTTAATTATCTCATTATAGATGATTTTATTCATTATTTGATCAATTTTCGAGAGGTTGTCCCGCAAGCGGCTTAAAATATCAAACAACGCGTTCCGACACGTCCATAAATGGTCCATAGAAAATTTAGAACAATTTAACTTATTTACCCATAGTGTAGATATTCAAAGTTCAAGTAAATACATTTTTACATCCAATAAAAATACAAAAAAAACCTCGGGTCACATTTTAAATCACAAATAGGATCATTAAGTAACCCGACAAGAGCCAAAAAGCACATAGTAACCCTTAGGATTCATATGGCCGGTCGAACCCCACAAGGGACAACAAGACTCATTTTTAGGAGCTTTGTCCCAACCTTGGTACACCTTATGTCTTATATTATTTCAAAAAACACGCACACACACCTCATTTGATATCAAAAACTTCGCTTCTTTCTTTCTCTTCTCTCTTTGCTTCGCCTGAACACACACAACCCACACACACTTCTTATTTTGATTTTTTTTTCAAGAAACATGGAAGTCTAAGTTCATCCGGGTAGTTTCGTGTAAATTTCACTCTCAAAACCCTCTTTTTGTAAGCCATCTTATTTCACATATTCTTGTACTTTTGAATACTTTATGATGCATAGATGTTGGTTGTATGGTTTGTTTTCTAAAAATCGAAAGCTTAAAGTTTTGAAATAAATATTAAGGGGTGTTGGTTCAAACGTGGGTAGAGGGACACAAAGAAAAGACCATTTTATTATTTTGGACTTGATGGTTGAATAACATTTATATACTTAGTAGCTTATTTCTGTTTTTGGCTTAAAATAAGCTTATACGGCTTATTTATGGCTTATTTATTTTCGAATGAAAAAGGGAACAAAGGAAAAGTGATTTTTTGTTATTACCTATTCATGTCGTATTTTTTATAGCTTATTATGGTGGCTTATTTTAAGAAATAGAATAACTTATAGCTTATTGGCTTATTTTAAAAGTTATATGTTAAGTTTTATGTCACACCCCGCCAAGGCGGA